>CAJVPS010001134.1:0-17198 GCA_910591765.1 Ambispora leptoticha | reverse complement strand
GATCAATTAATTGATCAAATTTTTCAAGTTTGAAAAATTATGAAATTAAAGAAATTTATGTTACTATAGTAATATTTAGTCTCTCTAAGTAAGATCAAGCTCCAGTAAGACTATTAAATTCTTTCAAAATTTCTTTGATTTCTTCATTTTTTATATGTATAAGATTATTATAAGTAATTCATTAAAAGTTATATACTTTCTCAAGTTTACATTTTTTTAATAACTGGTAAATTCATTTCCCAAGAAGAAAGTATCTTCTAATTGAAGTAACTCCTTTTAATTATGTCATTTCTCTTTGTAGTTTCATTAATTTTTGAGAGTATTATCTAGGTATTTCTTTCAATAATTATTCAAAGTAATAATATTTAATGAATTGTGATTCATCAGATTAATTATCACAATTTTTAAATAGATCATTAAATATAATTTGAACTCTTATCTTTCAGTTTTGCTCAGATCAAAATTAATAAGTAACATTTACTGTAATTGCTATTCTCAAAATTTTAGTATTGATTATATTCACAAATCATTTTACTCTAGGACTACTCTATAGATTACTTATTGAAGTTGAGACTTCTTCTATTATTGGTTCTGGTTTCTGAGATGTTTTCAAGATCATACTGATATTAAGTTATCTTTCAGTAACAAGATCATATATTACTTTTTGATTACTATTATCAAGTATTAATTGATCTTTTCAAATTTGTAAAGTTTTACTAAATTTGTTATCTTTCAATTATTGATGAAAGATCAAAATATTTTAAATAAAATCAAAATTATTAAAAAAAGTATTTATCTTTAAAGAATTAAATACTAACAAGAAATTAAACTAAATAATAAGAATGTTAAAATAATTAAAAGTAATAAAAATTTAAAAAAATATCAAAGTAAAAAGTCCTATATTTATAAAATAAAATTTTTAATAAGTGATCAATATATACGTATACATATACTATTAAATAAGATTTGTGTAAATTAAGAGGTAAATAAATAAATATCATGAGACTAAAAATTTATTCTTTGTTTTCTTCTTTTATTATTGGTATTTCTATGTGTTCAATAATTATTCTTGGCTCAAAGTATTCTTCTCTATTGTAATAAGACTTCAGTTGAGTATTATTAAAAGTTTTATATAATAATTGATTATGTTGATTTCACAATTTATAAGTTCCATTGTCAAGAGTTTCATGAATATAAAATCATTCTGTATTCCATTATAACTAAAATTTATTTTTGTGAGTAATATGTTATTTTATATTATATATTAAAACTTTATCATCAATTTCAAATTATATAATTCTTTATAATTTTGAGTTATGTCTTTCTTTTATTTGTTATTACTATCTTTGATTTGATTTTATACTATATTGATATCATCAAATAGATGATGAATTAATGAAAATATTTAATCTAATATTTTATTTTTTTCATTTTTATTTTCTGCTATTGATAATGGATATTTCAAATTGATTAGTAATCAGGCATCTTTTCCATAGATCAAGAAGAAAGGTTCATGCTTGGTGATATTATTTTAAAGTATTTTGTATGTAAATAATACTGATGATATATACATATCCTATTTTTTATCTAATATAATACAATATTTCTGAAATATTCTACATAAAGTTCTGTTAAATCATTCTATTACTCTATTAGTCTGTGGATGATAGGGTAATGAAAACTTGTATTTAATTCCAAATCTAGTGATAAGTTCTTTAATTACTTGAGCTGTGAATTTAGTTTCTTGATCAGATTGTAATTCTTTAGAATATTAATATCTATAAATTATTTCTTCAAAAATAAATTTGGTAATTGTACTGGCTTTTTTATTTGAAATTACTTTTGCTTCAGGCTATTTTGTGAGTGAATCTATTGCTATAGCAATATATCGATTTCTTTTCTTATTTACTTTACAAGAGTTAATAAGATCGATTACAATTCTATTAAAAGGCTATCTAACTTTAATAGAATGTAGAGATTGTTTTATTATTTATCCACCAGTTCTTTGATAAGTTTCACAAGATCTAACAAAGTTTTTTATATCTGTTCTCATTCTATTCCATCAATATCTAATAACTATTCATTAATAAGTTCCATCAAATCCAAAGTATCTAGTAAGTAAATCTAAATGTATACTAGTTATTACTACTTTAATTTCATTTTTTTTCAGTACTTGAAGTGATGTGATAGGTTCTTTTTTTCTATTCTTTTTGTAAAGTACTCTATTAATAATTAAAAAGTATTTTGATTGCTGACAAATTTTCTTTTACTGTTCTTTAGTATATCCTACAGAATAACTTTCATTTTTTAGATATCTCATTAAGTCATAATATATTGTTAAATCTATTGTATTAAATCAATCAGGTTTGAATAAGTCATTTAATTAGTTGTCTAGTAAAAATTATTCCAGTTAGTTAATTAATTAAGTGAGTTTAATATTCTACTCCTATAAATATATTCTTGAGAGTATATCCATATTTTGATTGGTCTTTCCAGCTCTATAGATGACAATAAAGTTGTATTCCATCATGATCATTATTCATCTTGAAATTTGGAATCCAGAATTAACTTGTTTAGTAAATAGCTATTAAAGTGCATTGTGATTAGTAACAATTTCAAAAAGAGATCCAAGAAGATAATGTCAAAATTATCTAACAGCCTAAACTATAGCCAGAGCTTCTTTTTCAATAATACTATAATTCTTTTCTGCTGGTTTTAGTAAAATACTTGCATAAGCTACTACTTGTTCTCTTCCTTCATCATCTTTTTGAGATAATACTGTACCAAGTTCAGAGTTAGAGACATCAGTATAAAGATAGAATTTCTTGGTGAAATCAGGATAAATTAAGATCAGGATAGAGATAAGTTTTTTTTTCAAAGTTTGAAATGTATTCTCTTGATTTGCAATCCAAATGAAGATAATATTATTCTTTAAAAGTTTAAATAGTGGTACTGCTATCTGTAAGAATTTTTTAATAAATTTTCTATAATATCCAATTAATTCTAAGAATGATCTAAGCTTCTTGATATTTGTTAGAGTAGAAAACTCTTGAATTCATTAAATAGTTGAAGGATCAGGTGAAATTCTATCTTGAGTAATAATGTGTTCTAGGAAGGGTAAGTTATCTCAAGTAAAGTTATATTTTTTTAAATTGAGTTTTAATCCAGCTTCTCTAATTTATTGAAAAACTTTTGTAGATATTCCAGGTATTCTTCTCAAGTTTTTGAATATACATTTATATTATTAATATAGACCATGGTGAATTTCTAGTTATAGTCTCCAAGTATACTATCCATAGCTCATTGAAAAGTTGCTAGTGCATTGCAAAGTCCAAAAGGCATAATTTTGAATTTGTATAATTCTTCTCTTGAAATAAAGGCTGTCTTTTCAATACTAAATGGTTCCATTTTGATTTGCCAGTAATCAGATATAAGATTCATAAATGAAAACTATTTTGCATCTCCAAGATTATTCATCATTTTATCAATTCATGATAAGAGATAGATATCTTTCTTTGTGAGAGTATTGAGTTTTCTGTAATTAACATAAAATTATTTCTTGCTATTTTTCTTTGCTACTACTATAATAGATGAGGTCCAGAGACTATTGGATTTTTGGATGATATCTGCATCTTTCATTGAATTTCATTATGAATAAATTCTTGATTAGGTAGAATTGCTCTATAAGCCTTTTGACAAATAGACTTTTCATTTCCAGTATCAATTGAATATTGAATAATATTAGTTTATTTAAGTTTATTTAGATCTGATACAAAAATATCTTTGTATACTTGTAACAAGTTATATAAGATATCTTGTTGTTCAAGTATTAATTCTCATTATTAAACTACTTTTATGATTTCTTCTTTATTTAGAAAGTATATTTCCATTTCATTCTTTCTAGTTAATTCAAATTCTTGAGTTCTATAAGCTTATTCTCCTAATTTTTCTCTGGTACCTACAAGTGTTATTTCTTCAATTAGGATGAGCTATAAAAAGATTGCTTGAATAATTCATTCATTAGATTGAATCTCATAAGATTTGTTGAAATTATTATACAAAAGAACTTCAATATTTCCAGTATATCCAGTATCAATGGTTTCTCTTTTAATTTTTATTTCTTTCTTGGCTAATAATGATTAAGACATTAGTTGACAAATAGTTCTTATACAATTGCCAAATAAAAATCAATCATAATTATTTGGTGAGATTGAACCAGGATTGCTTCTTCTCCAGGATATCTAAGGTCAAAGTCTGCATCATATTTATAGACTCATTCAGGAATTTTTTCTTTATCTTCTTCATTATAAATTTTGATTATTAAATTTGCTAATTGTTCTTCAAGTTATTCTTCTTCTTCTACTTTATTTTTATAGTTTTTAGATGCTATATAATATTAATTTAGAATTTTTTCAATTGAATTATAATCACTATCTTCAGCTCTCTCTTCTTTTTCTGATTCTGGATACTTTTCTTCTAGTGATTCTTCAACCTGTTTAGATTATATACAATCTTCATAAATATCTGAATTACAAGAAATCAAACATTCATTATAGAGTTTCATATTAATATATTCTAATTAAGTAAGTTGTTTTCTTTAGAATGGAGATAATTATTGATATATGACCAGGAAGATTTCTTGAGCTGATGCTTCTTCAGATCTATTATAAATAATATACTATATTTCTTCTTCTTCATTATATTCAGTAATATATTAGGTAAGTATTGCTTTTCTAATTTCATTACATTACTGATAAATATTTAATAAGTTACTATCACTTCTTAATTTTCTAATAGTATTATTATTTTTTTATAAACTATCATGATTAAATATATGCATGCACTATTCAGTGAAATCACAAAAATATTTAATATCATTATATCTTCAGATTACTCCAAGAAAGTGTCTAGCTTCATCTTGAAGTTCACAGTAGTTACAAATAGGTAAATTGAGTTGTTATTGAGTAAAATAATTAGAACAGTATTGCTTTTCAGATTCATTTCCATTTCTTGCTTCTGAAATAGTTTTACTATCCACAAAGTATTTATAATATGAACATTTAACTATTCTTTTTTCTAGCTTCAATTTTTGTAAAACTTAACTTTTAGAAAAAAATTTTTCTTCAGTGATTGGTATCTTCTCTAATTCTTGAATATGTTCTACTTCTAATTACCAGTCTTTAGTTTTATTTTGGGATAAAATTGTTGATAAATTATTTGAAGTATTCATTTTGATATTAATCCAGATAACTAGATCATCAAAATATTGAGGGTATTTATATTTGGATATTGGTAATTTATGATGACACTAATATTTAGCTGCAGAATCTCTCTAATCAAAGATCTACTAAGAACTTTGATAATGAGTCTGCTGGAATCTTCTTTCCAATTTCAAATATTCTTCTCAAGTGAGAGTGATATCCTTAACTTGAATTCCTTCTTCAAAGATTTTAACATTTCTAACTTTAGAAATTGAATTTATGATCATATATGAAACTTTTTCAAAGTCTATATCATTGAATCATCTGGATGAAGTATAAATCTGAGTTCAGGATTTATCAGATATCCATCATAAAAAATTATGATCTTCTAGGTTTTGATCTTTAATTTCAAACTCATTATCAGAAGTTTCACTAGAAGATATTTCTGTATTATCATCACTATCTTTGGATATAGTATTTTGTTATCCATGAATAAATTTAATTGACACTCTTCCTTTTTCTTTATTCCAATCAAAAGTCATTATATTTTTCTTTAAGTTGATTTTAGTATTGATCTTGTTCAACCAATTTATACCTACTACAAGACTATAGGTTCAAACTTCAGTAATATTCACTTTAGCTAGAATTACAATTCCATTAATAGTAATAGAAAAGTTATTAATAGTTCCTAATGATTGCTTGGAATGTCCATTAATATTAGACATAGAGATATTTGATTTTCATTAAATCTTTATTCCTAATCATTTGAGAAATTTATAACTAATGACATATCCTGATACTCCAATATCCATGATCAAGTTTACAGAAATTCTTCCAACTTTGACTTCACATCAAGCTAAGATTGTTTTAATCTTCTGGATAAACATTATTTTTTGTTTGAGTTTCTTCTGTGATTCCTTTCTTATTCCTTTTGACATTCAAATTCTTTGTTCAGATGAAGTTTTGATGAGTTGTACAATAGTAATATTGGCTTTTTATGATGCTAAATCTTCAAGTATATCATAGATTTCTGCATATTTGACTAGAATTAGAAGATGTGCTCTTTCTTTTTTTTGTTTCTTCTTCTCCAAGTTGGTCTTGTCTTCTTCAGGTACTTCAGATAAAGGTTGGATAATTTTATTTTCTTTTTCACTTTCTTCTTCTTTTTTGATAATTCTTTAGCATTTTCTTTCTCCAGCAAGATAATCATAAGTTACTAGTAATGAAAAACTAAATTAGATGAATGAATTACTAGATGAACCATTATCAGATACTTGCAAAGCAGCTATTAAATTCTGAATTTGAGTGAGAAGAGAAGTAGTATTCAGGTTTTGTGAATTATTGGATTGCTAATTATGGTTTTGGGTATTCTGATTCTGCTAATTATTATTATTACTATTGTTATTCTGATTTTGATTATTTCAATTTTGAGGAGTATTCTGGTTATTAGATAATTGATTTATTGATTGAGAGTTATTTGGACAAACTCTACTGACATGTTCTTTTTCTTTACAATTGTAACAGATAATACCTGATCTATCTCTTGACTAATTTTGTTGCTAATTATTATTATTATTATTATTATTGTACCTTTTGCCAGATTCTACATGGTCTAATCTACTGGTCAGATCTTGCAAGATCTTAGCTAGAACACTCCATTCAGCAGTTAGTTGAGCTTGAGTTTGGTGATAGGTTTGTTTGAGTGGATCTGAATTAGCTTCTTCTACATTTTTGGCAGTTTTAATAATGCTTTTCATAATATTATCAGCATTTAGATTAACCCATTTTCAAATTTCAGATTTAAGATCTTTCTTAAAAATTTGAATTTTATATTCTTCAGAGTATGCTTGCTCTGGATCTACTTTGTTTTCTAGTTTCATAAATTGATTTACATATTTTTCTACTATTCCAGTTTGTTTTAAGAATTCCAATTCATCTTACTATTATTACACCTTATGAGATAAATAGAATTTAAGAATAAATTAGGAAGTAAAATCATGTTTATCATGATCTTGATTTGTTCATTCATTTAATTTGAGAGTGTCACTCATGAATTATTGATCAAATCAGGCAGCAGCTGATCTTTCTAGGTATCCTCTTACTATCTCAATTTTTCTGTCATTAGTAATTCTATTAGCTATGGTAACTACTTCAAAGTCATGTAACTATTTAATTAGATCCTAATCATTATCCTTAAATTTACAAATTGAGATAAGAATCTTTTTTATTCTTTAAATCTTCATAGATTAAGTAAGTTCTTCAAGAGCTTGAATGAGGCTGTTCATTCTGTCTGATATAGTTATTTCTTTCTTTAGTTGGAACTTTTGAGATTGAATCTGTTTGATTATAACTATTGGTTCTTCTGAATCTTCTGAACTACTACTTTTATATTTTTATTCTGTTAGCTGATTGGTTAAGAGAGTTTCAAAGTTATCTATTTCTTTAAGAACAAAAAGAATACTATTCACTAGATAGGTTTGTTATTCAACTGTAATTTTGATTCCAAATATGAAGGTGTTTAATAACTTGATAATTTTTCTTTGAAATTAATTTGGTATAAGATTTTGTTGTACTATATTATCAAAGAGTTCCTGTAAGAGTTTGTTATATAAGATCACATCATAATCCTGAGTCCAGATAAGAAAATTTACAAATCTTCTATCTGAATTTTTATTAATTGGAAAATAATAAGGATAGTAGTTATATGATTCAATATGAGGTGAGAATTTTCAAGAGTCTTCTCTATTATATTTACTGAGATATAAATTGATTAGAAGTCCAATAAAAGAGTAATATGTACTTATAAACTAACAAATTATTTAGGTAACTAATATCTCAAGGATAGTTAATTCTTAAAATAATAAAACAAATAATAAATAAAAATAATAAAAACAAGTTAACTGGAATCTCTTGGTGAGTGAGATCCACAAAGAGGACACTAAATATTACAAACTATACTCTGGAAAGTAGGTTTTATTACAAATATAGTTTATAATAAGTTTTAAGAGCAAAAACTGAATTATTTATAAAGGTTAAGGGGATAATAATTATTCTAAAGATTTCTTAATATCAATACTTATGAGTGTTAAATCAATACAAAATAAAAATAAAATAAAATAAAGATATAAAAATGAAGTTATGATCATGAAAACTAAATTAAGAGAAAGATACCTAAAATTAAAATAACAAAAATTATAACTAAAACAAAAGATTTAATATGCTAACTAAACTCTCTAATAATATCTTTTCAACTGTTAGGTAAATAAAGAATATATACCAAAACAAAATAAAACTTTTATATGTAGAAAAGCTTATAAGAATCTTCAAATATACTTGGCTTATTTTAAGTAAAGAATATCCACTATCTAAATTTTTTAGGCAAGGAAAACTTGTAAATAATCAGAATATAATTTATTATGATAGAAGAGATAAATGAAAGCAAATTATCAAGACAAAAATTAAAGGAAAATTACAAGATAAGTATAACTCAAGTATTTTTAAAAGATAATTGAATTATTACTATTCAAGTATATTTATTTCAGATCTCAGAGCAGAGATATTTATATATTTTTGAGATTTTACAAGTTTCTATCTAAACTCATTTGCTATTCTAGATTATAATTACAATCTTTGGAACAAAGGATTAATAAATAAACAAATAAAAATAAGAGATAAGATATATGTAATAAGTTAAATGATAATACAAATGATGAAATAAAATGAAAAGATAAGATATATGTTTTAAAAAGAAATGATAAATGATAAAAATAAATGAAATTCATTACTGAATCATTTCTAAAGTATTTTTAAACTGTTATTGAACTATTTATGAATTATTGTTAATTTCAGAGCTAATTATTCATTGATGATCTTAGAATATTACAAAAATGTTATAAGAATATTGCAAAAATATTGTTATATTATAACTGAATTCATAACTAATATACCAATTATATTATTCAAAATCATATATTTTCTAAAGATCAATTAATTAGTCAAATTTTTCATGTTTGAAAAATTATGAAATTAAAGAAATTTATGTTATTATGATAATAGTATTGAAATTAATAAAAGATCAAATTATAATAGAAGTAGTTTAGGTTATAGATCTAATAATCAAAATCCTAAATCAGTTTCAACTTATTATAATTATAGTAAGTCAGGTTATATCCATTCTAACTGTCTTTAGCTACAATCATATCAGAATAATCAGAATAAATTTGAAAATAATTATTAAAGAACTAATAAAAATAATCAGTAATAAAATAATATGTCACCAAATCAGACAAATACTGGTAACAATCAAAATTCAAATAACAATCAAAATATATTATTAGTCCAAATACAAGCTCTTACTAATAGTATTTAAATATTAACTGCCAAATTAGATAATGTAAATTTGCTACTTGGTATATATAAATACTTGACTGTTGAAAGAAAATCCAGAACTTTCAGAACTACTTCTTATGAAACCAGATCTGTAGATCAATCCCATAAAGAAATAGTTGATGAAAATGAGAAACCTAATGATAATGAAGAAGAAAAACAAGAAGATACTTCTGAAGTTATTCTTGATTAGGATATGAATAATGCTAGATCATCAAAAACTCTTAATGAAAAACTCATCAAAAAGACTATTTGCAAAAAGAAAAGCAAAATCACTTTACCTGTACTCACTATTATGGCTGAATTATATGATATTCTAGAAAATTTGGCTTAACAAAAAGCAAATATAATTGTTGCTCAGCTTATTCAGATCTCATCTTCATAAAGAATCCAACTATCAAAAAGAATGTGCTAAGCTACAGCATTAAAATCAAAAAGAAAAAGAAGAATTTTGCTTGAATAAAAACTTAAAATCATACTTACTTGGTGTGAAGCAAAAATTAGAAAAAATATTATTGATTTAATCATTGATATCAGTATCTCTGGATATATTACTATACATAACTTTATTAAAGATATAGGATTGAAAATATAATGCAGTTCAAATATTTCAATATCAGATATAAATAATATATCTAAATAATTTCTTGGAGCTATTGACAATCTACTTTTAAATATTAATAGAATCGTAATTCCTACTAAAGTAAATATTACTAAAGCAAAAATATACTTAGTAATTGTTGAAATAAACTTTTTGAATAAAATCAAAGTCAATATTGATATTAGAAAAGGACTCTTGACTTTTGAATATAATCAAAAAAGAAAAATACTAATTAAATTTATTTATAATGATAGAGAAGAACTAATTTTTGATGATATAATTTCTAAAAAAGATGAATCAGAAGAAAATTCTAAAAGTGAATTTGAAAAATAATACTTGGAAAAGAAGACTTTTCTCATGTTGTAATATGATAATTAGAATACTGTAAACTCTAAATAACAAGAATTTCAAGATAATGATAGTATTGAAATCATTATCAAAGAAGCCTGGATCCCTGTTAAAACTCCAAATCAAAGATTAAGAGATGTTGACTTTGGAGAAATACCATTTCCAATTATCCAAAGTGTTAAATAAATTCATGAAGTACAAACATATCAAGAAGAAATTAAAATCAAATGAAAGAAATATATCTGGGAAGATTTCAAATGACTTGACAAGAAATTTACTTAATAATACAATTGAAATAACTGATGGTTATTTGACTGGCAAGGACTAAATAGCTAATGCTAATATCATAGAATTCTCTTTACGTCTGATCACCAATATCGCTGATGCTATAATGATCTTACTGACTAAATAATAATCAAAATTCATAAGCCTTTCTATGCTAAATTCAAAACAAATCAAGATTAGACTGATGAAGTTGAACAAGAATTCTTCATTAATAAAAGAGTTAAGAAAAGCTTTGACTCATATCAAGTCATCTTATAACAAATTCATTCTAACTCACAGATTAAAAGATGCTGAGAATGTGAAAAATATATAGACAAATATTATACTGAAATATATTTTAAAATAAATAGAGAAAAAGTAATCACTTGTGATAATTATATTAGAGAAAAATAACTGAATCTTTCTACCTACTCTCAATATAATAAATATAATAAACCTAAAGAAATGTTTGTCACTAGAAATTATCAAAAACAATACTTTTGTACTTATGAACATCAATGTATTTATTAGTTTAATTATGAAGGATAGAGAAAGAATATTAAAATGATTAACAAGCTTAGAGAAAGAGAAATACTATTAGAAGTATATGATGAATATGATGAAATTAATAAAGCAATTCTATCTCCTTTTATGTATGAAGATGACTATGTTCAAGAAATCATCTATAAGAGTTCTGTAAAAGTCTCTGCTACTAAAATATTTCAATACATTTATCAATAATTCAGTTCTAATTGAAGATAACAGCTTGCTTGCTTGAATTATATTAATGTAAAACTCTGTCAAGAATACCTAATTTCTTGTGATAATGATAAATATAATAATTATATACAATCTGAACTTCCAATTAAAGTAGACAAAGAAAAATGCTTTATAACTTTAGAATTAATTCCAGAAAAAGCAGTAACAAATAAGTTAATTGAAGAAATCAGCTTTATTTCTATTTCAACTCAGTCTTCTCAACTTGAATTGAATGAAATACATGAAAGATTCAATATTATTTATCAAGCTCTTAATGAACTTTCACAACAATTTAATAATTATTTAAAGAATACCCCTATGGAACAAAATAATAGCTACTATGTAATCAAAGTCTATAATGATTAAGACAAAGAAAAATTATTAGACAAAGTATATCTAACTGATACTGGATATGAAGTTTAATATACTGGAAAAGAAGTAATCAGAATTCCATCACATCAAGTCATATTAGTAAATATTTATATTATTATAGAAATTCCTGTAGGAATTGTATGTCAAGTAATATTTTGCTCATCTCTCACAAAACAAGAAATCAATATTAAAGATGGAACTATTAACTCTGGATATATTAGAAATATCAGTATTATTATTCAAAATGATTTAGAAGATGATTATATTATTGAACCAGATCAGAAAATTGCTCAATTAAACTATTGACTCTGAATATACTAGAAATATCAGTATTATTATTCAAAATAATTCAGAAGATGATTATATTATTGAACCAGATCAGAAAATTACTCAATTAGTATTTCTTCAACTTGTATCTGTTGACTAACTTAAATCAGTATCTACTTGAGAAGAACTTAAATAATCTAGTCAAGGAACAGATAGATTTGGATCTACTAATCATTGAGAAACTTATATCTATTTCCTGGAACAAGAACAAAAAGAAAAAGTTATTGAATAATGAAAACTAACTGCAGAACAAGAATGACTTCTTACTCAACTGCTAGAAGATAATGCTGATATATTTGTAACTAAATTATATGAACTTGGCCAAAGTAATATAATTTAATATGAAATATATACTAAAAATGAATTACCTATTAAATAATGACCTTATAGAACTATTCTTTCAGATTAATCATTTATATTCAAAGAAATTCAAAGAATATTGGAAGCTAATATTATTTAACTATCAACTAGTCCTTGAGCTTTATCTATTATTATAATTTTTAAAAAGAATAGAAAGAAAAAATTTTGTGCTGATTATCAAAAAATAAATGCAATTATCTGAAAGATACATATTCATTATCAAGAATTGATGAAATGATGAATTCTCTTGGAAATGCTCACTAGTTTTTATCTATGAACTTAACTTTTGGATACTGATAAATTGAAATAAAAGAAGAAGACAAACCTAAAACTGCTTTCATCTTTAGAGAAGGACTTTTCAAATTCAATATTATGTCTTTTGGATTATGTAATATCCTAACAACTTTTCAATATGCTATGGATATAGTACTAGGAAAATATAATTGAAATTTTGTCAATATATATATTGATGATCTGAATATATTCTCAAAAGATTTTGAAGAATATTTGAATAATCTCAACAAAGTATTTTGCAGAATTTGAAATGCTAATTTGAAACTCAATCTGAAAAAATATAATTTTTGCAGAAGAAAACTACTATTCCTTGGATATGTAATAACTAAAGAAGAAATTTCTCCTAATTCATCAATAATTCAGAAAATACAAGACTTTTCCTAATCAAGAACTATTAAAGAACTCCAATCATTTCTTGAATTAGCTGAATACTACAGAAAATTTATTAAAAAATTTTCTCAAATTGTTACATCTCTATTCAAATTATTCATAATAAAAAATTATTCATTTAGACTGCTGATCAAGAAGAAGCTTTTCAACAAATCAAGCAACATCTTACAACTACATCTATTTTGATCTATCCTGATTTTATAAAGAAATTCTATCTTTATATCAATGTCTCAAACTCAGAACTTAGAGTTATCATATCTCAAAAAGATAAAGATAGAAAAGAACAAGTAGTTACTTATGCAAGTATCACTTTAAAACTAAATAAACAAAAATATGAAGTAACTAAAAAAAAAGTACTAGCAATAGTATAGGCTATTAGATAATTTTGTCATTATCTATTTGAAATAGTTTTTAAAATAATTACCAATCATAATATCTTGAGATTATTATTCAAAAATCAATCAAGTCATTTTGCTAGAGTAAACTGCTAGATCATATCTCTTATAGAATATATCTTTATTATTACTTATCAACCTGGAAGAAAAAATCAAAATACTGATATATTATTTCAAATATATTTAGAAGATTATTAAATAATTTCTCTTTTTATAACAATATGGATTTGATAACTTATTACAACTTATAACAATATTTGGATAATAAAACTTATCCTGTGAGATTAACTCTTGAATAACAATGTTAAATTTATAATTAAGCAAAATATTTTTTACAAATCAATAGTATATTATACAAAATTAATAGAAGAAAAGAACTAATTATATCTCTTCGAGTTATCAAAAAAAATGAAATGGAAGCTATTCTTATTAATTTACATTCAAGCTCTTTATCTAGATATTTTGGATATAAAGGAATCTATCAATGAATTACAAATAAATATTGGTAGAATGGTATGGAAATTGATATAAAAAATTATGTGAAGACTTGTGAAATCTGTTAGCAAACTGGTAGAAGAACTACCAAACAATCTTTATATCCTATCAAAATTAGATAACCTTTTGACAGAATTGTTATTGATCTTATTAGATCTAGTAAAATCACAATAACTGGAAATTGATATATAATTATAATAATAGATTATCTTATAAAATGGTTTGAAGCTAAAGCAATTTCAGATAAGAAAGTTACTATAATTGCAAAATTTATCTTTGAAGAAATAATCTGTAAATATGGATGTCCTAAAGAAATTCAATCAGATAATAGATTAGAATTTGTTAATGAAATAATCAAGAAATTATCAATAAAATTTGGAATCAAATATAAATTTTTTTTATCTTATTATCCACAAA
The DNA here is from genome assembly GCA_910591765.1 of Ambispora leptoticha. NCBI lineage: Eukaryota > Fungi > Glomeromycota > Glomeromycetes > Archaeosporales > Ambisporaceae > Ambispora > Ambispora leptoticha. The sequence goes on along the minus strand of CAJVPS010001134.1, from coordinate 2,589 downwards.
TAAATAAAATAATAAAACATTTTAATAGAATATTATGTATGATCTTATAAAAATTGATAATAGCATATGAATAAGAATAGGATACCTTCATTCCTGCTATTCTTTTTGCTTATTGGATTAATCAAAATTTAATAACAAAGCATAAATCATTTTTCTTGATCTATAGATGAAATGCTAAATTACTAATTGAATTAAAAATTCCTATCTATTTGAAAGAGAACTTTACAAAAGAATAAAAATTGATACAATAAATATATAACATAATAAATTAGTTATTATAACAAATATTAAAAGCTAAACAAAATATAGATGAATGATAATTATGATATTCTTAAATATATAATAACAAAATTCAAAAAGAAACAGTTTTTAAAATTAGAAATAAAGTATTAATATTCAACATAAAATAATACTTAATAATTAGAGATAAATTTCAATCTACCTGAAGTAAAGAATAATATTATATTTATAACTATACTAAATATAACTCTTACAAAATTCATAACTAGGATGGAAAAGTTCTTAAATATTCTATTAATAAAAGATAACTCAAACATTATCATGATTGTCAAGATTACTTTAAACTACAAATTATTATTAAGTAACTCATATGGATTGTCAAGATTACTTTGAACTATAAATTATTATTAAGTAACTTACATAGTTTATCTCTTTAATTTTTGTTATTTCTATATTCAAAATTCTTTTCTATCTTATTTTTATTTATTTTTATAATTATTCTTATCCCAATATTTTTAATATCTTATTACTTATAATAGATTTTTAGTTTAAATTTTATATAAATACCCCCTCTATTTTTCTTTTCTTTTTCTTTATTCTTTCATATTTTTGCTTTTATCTATTACTTTTTACTCTTATTATTTTATACCTTTTCAAATTTTATTATACTTTTTACCTTTATTATTCTTTATTATATCTCAATTACCTACTTGGATTATCTCTTTAATGATCAAATCTCTTGGAGAGATCTATTAGAAAATACTTGTACATTAACTCTTTAGAATAATTATCTTCTCTACTTATAAATTATTTGTCTGTAATAATACAGGACAGAAAATCAATATTATACTCTTGAATTTACTTATGCAATCTGGATTTACTAAAGATATTAAACTAGATAACTCTTTTCTCTTGGATATACAAACAATTGTTGAACCTCTTGAAGTACCTATTGAATCAGTTAATACAACTATTAACTCAGACTTTGACTAGTTAAATATCTTTATTATTATCTCATTCAAAGATAAATTCAAAATTAATATTAAGCAAGAGGATATTGAAGAAGAATTAGAATTTATAAGTTCTGATAGTTTAATCACTTCTGAAGAACAATCTGAAGCATTTACATCCAAGATAGAAGATGTTAAATCAACCTTGAAAAAAGATTGACCTATCCAACTCAAAGAAGCTATATTATCAATTTACAATAATCCTTTGAACAATAATAGTCAAATAATACTACAATATTATAAACTTGGATATATTCTTTAAATTTAATTATAGAAATATTCAAGAGAAATATCAGAAATTAAAAAGAATATTGAGAATACTCTTGGAAAGTGCATATATGATAAACTATATAATATCACTCATAAAGTTCTTTTCATTTATTACTCAGAAGAAAAAGTCTTTGATAATAGATTTGAGTTTACACTAATCAAGTTGTATCATTTGAACAAGAAAGAACTATTGAAGATTATTAATTGATTTTTATAGGAGTAAAAATTTTCTGAAGGAGGACCATATATTATTATAATAATATAAAATTTCTTAGTTTCTTAATTTTTTCTTAGTTATATTAAATTGCATATTTCTATATTTTTTATTTATTTTATAAATATCCTTATTTCTATATTATATATTATTATATTATTATTATGTTTCTATTTTTAAATACTATATCTTATTTAATATTTAGGATTTATATTTTTATTATTTTGTATTATGATATTCATGTATATAATAGAATAGTATAGTGGAAGATCATTTTTAATTTTGATAGAATAATTACACTTGGATGATGATCTCAAATGTCTTTTCTTATTCTTTAATATTCTTTGATATTCTTTCATATCCTTTTACATCTTTCCATATCTTTCAATATTTTTTCATATCTTTTTATATCTTTCCATATCTTTTAACAATCTTTCATATACTCTGATATTCTTTAATATTCTTTGATATCTTTTAATATACTTTGATATAACTTATTTATAATTATTTATACTATAGTATTTTAATTATATTTTATATATTAAATAGTATTAGCTAGTAATACTATAATAATTTTTGTATTTGAAAAATATATAAAAGAATCTGCTATTCTAGCTTGAAATAAACAGTTTTAAATTGAATTATTTGGAAAATATAATTTAAAAACTTATTATTATAATAATAGTAATCTTTTATAAAGATTTCTTTTTGAATTATACTAGTACCCTTTTACTCAGTTTTATTTTTTTGATCATACAAAGTTGATTTTTGATTTTTGGATTATAATATTATATTGATTTTTAATTTATTTGATATTGTTTTGAGAGTAAAAGATCTCTACTATAAATAAGTCAT
>CAJVPS010001133.1:0-17201 GCA_910591765.1 Ambispora leptoticha | reverse complement strand
AAAGCTAAAGTGAGAAAAGAAAGAAAATTAATAATAATTAATTAGAAAATTATTAATTTAATAAAACTATAAATTAGGTGTGACACACATGACTAAATTAATAAAAGAATAAAGCTAAATATAGGTAATAATATAAACTAAAAATAAAATTAATTATAATAAGATTAATTAATATAAATTATTTATTCATCTGATTTAGTAGCGATTGGTAATTACTGCATCATATATTGTGATCATGTCATATACTACATCATATCTACTATACTACATGAATAAATGATTGATTATAATATTTACATTAAAAAGATAATAATACTATTTTTCAAAAATAAATATTTTTGATTAATTTATCTTTAAAAAATAAATATAATTTATTATCTAATTTAGTACTATTTATCTGAAAAATCTAATAAATTATACTAGGATAAATTTTTAAGAAATCTATAGATAATACTAAATTGTTAAAATTTATAATTAATAGAAATAAAATAATATATTTTTTAAGAAGTTAATCAAGATTAAAATTAAAATTCAAAATAAATAAAAAATAACTTAAATTTTATTATATTATAATTTGTAATCAGTTTTTAATAAATCAAATTTTAAATTTTCTAATTGAATTCTGAATTTTTATTATATCTAATTAAAATTAAAATAAGTAAAATATTAATATAAAGTCTTTTCAATATTTTTAAATTAAATTTTATTTATCAAATTAATTAAAATATTTGAAAAATTTACTGAAAAATATTTAATTAGATAATTTAATTGATAGATTTTTTTGTCTGATTTTTGAAACATATAATATCATTAAATTATATTAAATATTAGTATTTTAATTATAATGAATAAATTAATTAAATTACAAGATTAATATATAATAGAAAAAATTCAAAATAAATATTTATTTTTGAAAATAGCTTGTATTATGAAATTCCTTTATTTATTCTAATAAAAAATATTTCTTGCAAAATTTTGCTTTTAGTAATGCTTTATAATATTATAAAGTCACGTGTAATATAAAATTCTAATCCTAATTTTAATTCTATTATCGTTACACATTGATATTGCGATTTGATTGGTTTATCCCTTAAAAATCACGTGACCCGTCACTTTTTTCGCTATACTAGCCAAATACAGATTTTATCAAAACAAAAAAAAAAATAAAAATTTTTAATAACAGTTGATTGGTAAGCCCTTCAATGTTACCGGCGATGCCAAATACTTCAAAAATCACGAAAACAGGAGGTCTGGTGGTTTGTCATGCTGTGGAAACAAAAGTTCGACGTCATATTGCTGCCTTTATTTGATCAAATTCTTTCTTCCTCAATCGATAGTAGTGCCTAACGTACCCGAAAAGTATCAAGAACGAGCAAAGGCAAGAAGGCGGGGTGCTGGGTAAGCGAGGAGCTACTTCAAAACCTTTTGTTATCGTACTCAAAACGAGAAATTGTTTCTTGTCTCGAACAGAACACATCAAACTGCAATTCGAAACTTCACCATTCAAATTCCTAAAAAAAAAGACGCGCAACAACCTTCACCTCCTTCGATAACATCCACTTCGCCTACAACTCATTTTCCTTTACCCCTGTCAAATAATTTATCGGAAGCTAATGAACAAGCGAAAGAAACTTTGTTAGCATCAAATACACCTCCTGAACCAATAATATCAAAGACTACAGAGAACTTTAACCATATTACTTCTACTAATACCGATTTGAATGTTAATGATGAAAATGATAGCGATAATGATGATGCAATAGTTCCTGATCGTTTAATCGTATCAAAACGAACAATTTCTTTAAATCAGGCTGAAGTTGAAAATCCACTATATAATAATGCATTACAGCTTCCGACCACAAAAATATCTAAGGAAGAACAAATTAATACATTAATCATTGATGAGGATGATGACGACGAAAGTGATGATAATGTAGTAGAGGCGGAGAATAACGCTGAAGATGAGGATGTGGAAGAAGGGAATGATGATGATGATGATGTTGATGATGTTGATGAAATAAATCATTCAGACGAAGCTGTTACAAATATTTCAGATGATAATAGAGTGGAAGAAATCGAGCAACCAGTAACTGTTAAAAAGACGCGGCGCGTTATATCACGAGGCGGTTCACGACGTGCAAAAAAAATAAAATGTTATAAATTCAAACCTCCTTCAGTTCGGGACAAACATGGGAAAATCATTAAAAGAGCGGCAAGAGTTGGAGTGAATACGATCGATGTCATCGGCGAGACAATCTATTCGACGATTATAGGATACAAGTTGGTAACAATTTCCATTTTAATAATTTCTATTAAACCCGACACCTATACTTAAATGTTGTTTTAATCTCGTAGTGATCAAAGCACCTTTAAAAAAGAGTTACAACTCTTTAAGGAACAAGTTGAAGTTTTTCTAATTAAACAGGTTTGTTATAATACCTTTGTCTGTGTTCTATTGCATCACATTGTTTAATGGTTAATCTTTCATCAACGGCTGCCAATTAGACTGATCTAAGTGATGAACATGTTCGTCTACGGTCTTCTTTGCGAAATGCAAAGTCAAGATCAAATCAATTGCGCAAAGAATTGCTCAATATTCAAAAAGAAAGGGAAAATGCTTGTCGAGAAAGATATAAAATTCAAACAGAATTCGACAGGGAAGAGAAAGATATAAAGGTTATTAATTAATTATTTATTATTGTCCCATTTTAATTATATTTTTATTGATAATCATAAACATTAATAATAATAATATTATTATTATTATTATAGAATTTCGAACAAATTCACGATTACTTTTCTGAACTTCAGACATTAAGAGAATCGGTGTATGCTGATGAAGATACGATGGAAGAGGATAATGAAATAAAAGTAAAAAATATTTGTGTATTTTTTTAAAAGGTTAATTTTACTAGTCACCTAATCATATTTTAATATTTAAAATTAGGATTCCTTCGAGAGCCTATTAGCAAACATTACTACTCGTTGTGGCGATCTTTCTATTTCATCATCTATCACACCAAGTGCAAATAGAAATGTTGGCTTAGAAGAACAAGAAGGTTATGGAACTCTTGGAATCATACGAAGGTTCAATAATTTATTGGAAGTAATGGATGCTACAATTAGAGAAGCCACTACTAATACGGAGAATGGGTGTTGGATAAACAAATAGTGATAGTAATTAATCATAATTATTACATAGTGTCATTAACTAATGCGTGTTATCTTGACGAACGATTGTCGCGCAGTTGTATATATAATCTTGTTTAATGAACTATTATCGCAAAATTGTATATAATTATTGTGTATAATAAAATGCATCGAATAGTGATCACGCTTTCGCTCCACCCACGTAATCAACGGGAAAATACAGTAGGGTGTGCGTTTAAAGAGGGTGTGTGCATTTAGGGAGGTCGGACTGTGTACATATGTGTTAAATATGTGAAGTAGGAAGTAGAAATGATGGGGTTGCATTTTGTGATTTATTAATAAACCACATCATTTTTTGCATATTACAAAGAATGACGATATATAGACCAATATATGTGTATATATAATGAATATATCATCCCAATACTGTCTAATTACTATTATCGTTCTTCTATATGTCAAATTGTCCATTATTCATAAGAATCATTTGCCGATTCATTCCCAAGAACTCTCTACAATCTCCCGTACGCGTCTGATATACTCTTTTCTATTCTCTCGGTATAAATTCGCTGCTTCTGCATTTGCTGGTGAATTTGGATTTGGATCATGCAATAAACTTTGAATACTTGTTAGGATTGCAGCCACATCATATGTCGGCGACCACCGATTCTGCAGAATATCTAGACAGAGCTCTCCGTTTGCATATACATTCGGGTGAAACATTCTTGAAATGAATTTTACGGTGGGTGGTCTATTTGGATAATTTTCATCAAATTGAAGTGTGAGCTTGAATGTGCCATCCTCAAAAGGAGTTTCAGCTTTTGGTAAATAAGAAATGATGATTATTATTATATGAATTAATTCCTTTTCGCAATCTAGCATTAACGCTCATTTCTCAATAACCGAAAGCACTTACCAGGTCCAAAGATAACAGCATTCCATAACAGAATATTATCCGTACAAGGTGCACCTGAGATGCCTGTCGGAGGATCATTTTGAAGTCGTTTAAAGTCACGCATCAGCCTACGACGAGCTTCCGTTGACATTGCGTTAAAGCGACTGGTGAATGGTGGTTGTTTTAGTTAGTGCTAGTGTATGCTATCGAGATTAGTATCTTGATAAATCAAAAAAAAAAAAATGGAGAAAGGGTAAAGACTGAGTTTGAACTCGAAATGAGAAATCAATTGGTCAACTTTTTTAGGTTGGTTGGTTAACGAGTCTTAATAATGCTGATCAAACCTGATTTGAGAACATGATTGAAGATCCAAAAATAAATAAATAAATTAGATAACCCCGATGCGCAGTTAATTAATTACTTCATTCCAAATTCCCACATTTTTTCTTTACCAAACCATGTCATCTTCGATACCGCTTTCCATTCAATCCTATTCTACAGTCGAGGAACTTTCTGTGGCTCTTGCTGACTTATTTGTAACACTTTCGGTCGACGCTATTCAAACTCGCGGTAGATTTACTGTCGGTTTATCGGGCGGGTCACTACCAAAAATTTTAGCAGCCGACCTCGTGAAGAGAGTTGACGCGGTTGAATGGGAAAAACTGACAGTCTTCTTTTGTGATGAACGGTAAAAAAAATTCGCCTTCTCAGTGATAATGTTATTTTATCGCTGTGTTTACACGTGATGTTGTCTCGTGATATTCTAGACTTGTTCCGCTAGATCATGAAGATTCAAATTATCGACTATGTCGCGAAGAACTATTCTCCAAAGTGCCTATTCCTGAAGAACAAATTCACAAGATTAATCCTGATTTATTGGAGAATGCGGAAGAAGTTGCAGAGGATTATAAAGATCAGTTGATTCATGTCTTTGCACACGTGAATAGCGCAAAATTCCCCGTATTTGATTTATTGTTGTTGGGAATCGGACCAGATGGACACACTTGTTCATTATTTCCAGGACATCAAACGTTAGAGGACACAATCGATTGGGTAATTCCCGAGGAAAATTCACCCAAACCACCGCCACGACGTATCACTTTTACATTGCCGACCTTGAACCATGCACATAATGTTTGTTTTGTGGCTACTGGTGAGGGAAAACAAGACATCTTGAAAAGAATTATTGACGAGAATGATCAAAAGATTCCTAGTGCGCTTGTGCAACCCGTTCACGGGAACTTGTTTTGGTTCTTGGACGACAAAGCGAGTGCAAAATTAACTTTGAGGGAGAAGAAGTAATCCATAGGTGAACAATAATGGTAAACAATTTTATTTTTGTTCAACCGACAATTAGTTTATGGCTAATTATACAATTTACTAGGCAAAAAAAAAACTATTTCGAATTACGGGGTAAGTTAAAATCAACTTAAGTTATTATTATTGTTATTGATTATTGTGTTCTTATAATTCACTCCTTTTCTATTGTTAGATTATATAATTCATTGGTTCTTTGCGCATCATATTTTTAGTTTAATGTTTATGTTTAAATATTATTACTTTTCAATATCATTTTTATTATTATTAAAAAAGATGAATTATTTACTAATCGAGATAATGGAAATTATTTTTAAAAAAATGCATGATATTTATATTTATATTGTATTTAATTTCATAAAATAATTATCACCAAAAGGTATCGTAGAACAATATGTTGCAGATTTATAATTGATAAAAAAGACAAACTAGGAAAAGAGGAGATTTTACACCTGATTTGATCCGGAATATTATGTACCGCTAACTAACTTTGGGCATGAAAAGGTGAGGAGGTTATTGTAGTATATTTTTTTTTTTTTTTTTTTTGGGAGCATTGACCATGTCTGTAATGTTCACTATATTTTAACAGTTTACAAAAATAATAATCTGCATACATAATGGACAAAATAATGCGCACATCGAATAAAAGGCAATAACCCCGGTAGAAATATTTAACTTAACGATCTATCGAACACAAACGAGCGAAGTATCATGAACATAATCAGTATCAGCATCAAGCATCACATAAGATAAAAGAAAATCTCCGCTTTAAAAATACACGAATACACGAGGCATCAGCACGAGACATTACACAAAATCACAATAACGATTTTCATCTCTTTTTAATCAAAAATTCTAAATTTTATATACATGCCCATATCTCGAGAATATTGTTTGGCATGTGAATTTCCTAAATTTGAACTTTGCGGCAAACAACAATATATTTATTATAATATCTGGTGGTGGACATATAACAGCATCAATGAAACAAGTCGAGTATATGCGTATGCATTAATTTCAGTAAGCCAATCGTTAAATATTATATTATATCAGAGATCAATCTATCAGTCTCCACAACAAATCACAACAATAGCATACATACCCGAGTTTCGGAAAAACACAAACTGATCGTGTTACTGATTCTCCAAATTCATATCCTTTTATATTCTAACATTGTCGAGTAGTAGTAGATCTCTTATGTCATGTGATTGATTATTGATGTTGATATGGATTAAAATGAATGTATATGGTCAGAACTCAAACAAACAAGAGAGGTCAGTGCTTTTGTGACTAATATATAAAAAAATTAAAATAAATGCTGTGCATATACATACCCGCACACCACTACCAACGAGATAATTTCACACACACTACTTTGCGCCAAAGCTTTCCATTTTAAACTAAACATGATTTAAAGTTTTTTTTCTCCTACTTTACTTTTTTCTTACTTCTGTTCAAAAAAACTGTACAGGTAAAATTTTTTTGCTGATTATTTATTTACAATTGCTATTAATATTATTACGCATGTATATTTCGTCGATAGGTTTAAATAGCAACTTTCAGTGAAAATTCTTTTTTTTTTCTCAGCCTTTTTCCTTACACTCAATCCGCAAAGAGGGTTCAAACTCTTACGATATTTCGAAAGAAAATTAATTCCCAACTTCGTCCTTTATCTCTCTTAATAATTCGTTCTTTCTCCCCCTCTTTTTTCTCTTTTCAACCAATAGCAACTCATTCCTTTTCGATATCTTCTTTCGCGAAATTTTATTCATCGTCAATTCATTTTGTTCAAACAGAAATATTTCAAGTTCCCAAATACGTAATATACAATAAAAATATATACTACCCGGATATATATATATATATGTATTATATATATATATATATATTAAAAAAATATATACGTATTACATAAAAAAATTTATCTCTCTTTTAAAAATTGTTGGGTTAGTCTATTTTTATATTTTTAGAAAAAAAAACAAAGTTTTTCACCGTCTTCTCAATCCAGAAAAACTTTACTTCACCTTTTCATTCATTCATAATGACATCGTACTTTCTCCCCAATAATACCACAAGTTCTTACCTTCCATCACGCCCAAGTAGCATGAACGCATCTACTTTCGCTGCCCCTCAAATATCAAACAATCAAGGAAATCATAATAGTCCCAATACTCCCGCCCCTAGCCCTTATTATTTGACTGTGCAAGCGCCTCAACCGTTGAATGCTGGTGTTGAGCATCAACCACCTACTTCTCATCATCAATCACAAACACATCATCAATCACAACCTCAACAACAACAGGTGCTACTACAACAACCTTCAGCTAATGGCTGGAATGTTCCTACAGATAAGAGGGGAGGACCTACCTCGCCTTTAGGCTATTCATCTCAAGGCAATCCCGGTAATGGAAACGTCGGTTTAGCTTCTCCGTTCAATGGTTCGTTTCCGTCTCAACCATCTAACGGTCAGTGTAAGTTCGTGTTATCATATGTTTTGGTTTCTTTTCATGCAAGTTATAATATAATTATGTAGTGTACATCGAATCAATGCGCTCATTCGTATCTTTATGGTGTATACGTGTTCTTTACCCATTATTGGATTTTTGGGTAACATGGCATCCACGTTTCATTTGACAATTACCGCATTGACCACATTATATTCCTGCATATTTGTTGTTGTGGCACTTGCATAATTTTATCAATCAGACAATCTAATTGTCAATTCTCACCTCACATTTGCATCTGTCGGTTAGTGCAAGAAGCGAAACCAGTATTACCTCCGCGTTCAGTGCTCGAACAAAATTCCCCGACCTCTCTCGCAATGAATCATTCGTCTCCCATCGTCTCGTCATTTTCTCCAGCTCTCTCGCAAGCACAAAATGACGTATCAAACATTATGGTCAATAATAGATCATCAACCAACCGAACCGTGGCAAACACAAAAAGAGCTGCCCAAAATCGTGCCGCACAACGCGCGTTCCGTCAACGTAAGGATCGTTACATTAAAGACCTTGAGCAAAAAGCTAAGGAGCTGGATAACATTAAGAAGCAGTATGATTCCTTGTTTAAGGAGCTTCAGGAAAAGGATGCCACCATTAACAATTTAAAATCTCAATTGGCTCGATATAAGGAGATTGAATATAGCGATGATGATTTACGTCGTAATAATAATGCGTCGCCATATTCATCAAGTAATAATGACGACGACACACGTGCTTTTGATGAGGAGCCATGGTCAAGACAGAGTAATAATAATAATTCTCATCATCATCATCATCATAATCATCATCATAACAATAAAGAAATTGTTCGTAACAATTCTAATGGTAGCGGATCAAATAATAATCATCATAATGATCATACTTTTTTTGACAAAGAAAGTAATAAAAATACTTATCCATTCTCGCCAACTTCTCCTGATGGATCTCCTCCACAAGCTTCATTAAATCGTCCCGGTTCTGGTCTAACAGAGAATCCTCCGCGCGGTTCTGGCACCATTTTACCACCAGGTCCAAATGCCGACTCGACAATTGACCCTTACTATCGATCGGAGTATCGTCATTCAAATCATTTGAATTCCTCACAAAATATTGCACCAATACCAATATTGCATCAAAATGGTCGTAACTCATATAATCATAATAATAGCGCGAATAATAACAATGGTGCTGGTAATCACCACCACAGCAATCAGAATAACGGTAATCATCGAGTCGTGGTTGTGCCCGGTGAGGAAGACACCGACCGAGTTATGGTAGATGATCTATGCGAATTACTAAGAACTAGAAGTCGACCGACTACTATACCACATACGTTGGGAATGAGCTTATGGACACCGACTAATCAAGGAACTCAATCTGGTGTCAATGGAAATGGAACAGTGGTTTCATAATAACCTTTGTTATCATACGAAAGCACCGACATGTTTAAAAATCTTTGTTATATTTCGGTAAGCTATTAATAATTAACTGATTAATTAAATTTAATTGAACCGTGCGAAATTGCTAATATTATTATTATATAATAGTTTTTTACTTGGAATATATTTTTTATTCGTACAATATCTCATTCACGCGTTTTTCCTTCAATTTTTTTTTCATTTCATATTTAAAAAATTCGCAACCGACGTAAATATTTCCACTTTATGCTGCATTTTACTCTCTCTTGTTATTGTACATTTTGTGAATATCTTATATATACTCCCTCCCCCCCCCCCCCTTTTTTTTTACCTTAATTGCGCAAAAATATATTTTATGTCATTTAAGCGGCCATCATCATCATCATCTATGTATGCTATGAACTCTAAATAAGGCTTCATCTGATTACTTCACCTTTATGTTCCTTTTTTTCTTCTTTTGGAGCGCGCCTGGATGGAGTAAAAAAAGGTCTATATGATTCCACAGTCGCATTATTAAATCCATATTTTATCCTTTTCATTTGTATAATAGTAATCTACATTTCCTTTTTCTTTTCGTTTCTCTCTCACGTTTTTTTTGTACTCTTTAAATACCTCTCGTGTTGTGTCCTCTATATTTTTGGTCTGATCTAATAAGAATCGAGAGAAATCGAGTATGTGCCTATACGCGTATATATATATATGTGTGTATATATGTGTATGTATATATATACATTTATTTTTCGAAAGAAGAAATCTGCGCTTATTTAACATCCCTATCTAAAAAATTTCTTTTAAATTAAATCAGAAAAATTTTAAGGAAATTGTTGAATATTACGTTAATATATTTTAATGTTTTGGGGGATTTTTTAAAAGCGAAAAAGGGGGGGGGGGGTGGGGGGAGGGTTACTTTTTTATTTTTATTATTCAATGATGACTAATGATGATATTTTCTTTACAATATAATTACCATTATATACGAACGGTAGATCAAGCAAACGCACGGACCTTTCATTCGATCAGCAAACGAACAAACAACAACTTAACACACACGAATTTAATTCGACATACATTAACAAAATCTCCGATTACACACATTATAAATATTTTCTCCTTATCTAATGATTTCCTTTTTTTTCCCTTGTACTTTAAAGGAAACAATGGAGATTGATCTCGTGTGTAAGTGTTGTGTAAGTAGTTGTTTGTTTGTTTGTCTTTCTATTTTCCTTATCAATCATCAGTCAATCAATCGCATACTAAGAACCCGGTTTTTTCCTATTCTTTTCTTCTTTTTTTTATTTTATATATATATATATACACATATATATCACAAGCTTATCTTTTCTTTATATCACAAATGCAAATATTTAAAAAGTAACAATCTGCAATTCTATAATTCAATGTTATTTTGTTTTCTATTCTCTAGTCACCCTTTCTTTTGTTATTATTAACGAATGAATGATATAGAATGACTAGAGATTAAGCGACAAGTATCCAATCATCTAAACGAATATTATCAATACTACTTAATACCTGTTAGAAACTCTATTAAATAAAGATTCATGAATATCGACTTTCAAAGTCGAATTAGGATCAAGCAGTAATATCCATCGTGAGCATGATTCGTTGTATTTTTTTTTTTTTGGGTTGAGGACGTGTTGTGTGGGATACTTGCGTTTAAGCGAATTGCAGTGTTGAATATTTCGTGATATTAGAAAAGGAATGGCTTGCCACACACAAAGAAGAAAAGAATTCATTATTTCGGAATTTAGATCAAGAAACCCGGATCTTAGATGCCGGGCTCGAGATACGTCGACGGGGTGAGATTTGCATTACCTAAAATGTATGTTTGGAAAAAAAAAAGAGAATTAGATAATGTAAATCTCGACAATGATCATCCATATGGTAACGCGCATTACATAATCAAGAAAAGATGTGATTGTGTTTAAGATCATGATGTGTGTCTATTGACATATAAACTTCAATGACGGCGATCATGATTATGGAATCGATCGTGTGTAATTAAAATAAGGTCATATTATGGAAGCAATTATAAATGCTCGTATTAGCAAACTTAAGTATGTCCATTGTGAGAATTTTTCCGGTGATCGAATAAAAATAATGTCAAAAATTTAAGTTTAGATGGAAATTCGCATAGGTTTGGTAAGACTGATAAAAATTTTCATGTCATCTCTGAGATCGACAGGGTTCATCATTTTAATAAGGTAAACAAAAATTAAAATTGCAGGGATTAGGTAATCGCTGATTTGAGTCACGCACACAGACGGGAGGTCGAAATCGATCGAATCTCTCATCGATCGGTATCGATTTGAATTATGATGCCATATTGTGTCATATTGCGTACATTCGGTATAAAAAAGCTAAGTAGTTGTTTTTTAGTATTCATTGAATTAATTACCTTGCAATGGTGAGTTACAAATAATCGAAAAGATCGAGAAGAGGAAGGGGTGGCTGAATCTGATTACACACGGAAAGGGATAAAGAAGATTGGTTAATAGTTAGAATTCAAATAAAATAACGAAATAAATAATATTATCTACCTGAATAAAATCGCAAAGAAATACGGATAAAAATGATTAAAAGTGTTCGAACTCGTTTGTTTATTTGATATTTTCTCAGTTAGTCGAATTTTGGTAAGAAAAATTAAGTAGAATAAACGCGTGATCTACATTAACGAAATGTTAAATGGAAAACGGATAAAAAATAACGAGTAGAATAATATATAATAACAGAATGAAGGGAGCCTTGCCAAACAAAATAAGAGTAACGTTGTTGGCTTTTAATCTAACGTCAAAATTTCTTATGTTTAAAGAAGAGGAAAATTAAGGAGGGAAACATAAAGGAGCCTTAAAGGGAATACGGAGCTTAAAATGTTGATTTGCTCTCTCTCTCTCTCTTGCTCGGATAAATCATATTCATCACACCAAGAACGCGGTGATTTAAAAATAATGTATTCTTAGATGGAGTTTGCTATTGATGGTTTGCTTATGTAATTTCCTGAAATGACATATTTTTACGCGTTTTTCTTCGAAAGAGAATATATAATTTGAAATTATTCAAAGAAATCAATGGGCGTGACTTCGTATTTGATTGAACGCGTTATCTATTACGCTCGAATAAAAAAGTGGAATTTTGAACATTATACGAATATATGAATGAATGGATGTGAGATCAAGTACGAATTTCGAAAGCATGTGGAATAGTAGAGATTTTTGTATTTTGAAAAAGAAAATAGAAAATAATAAAGGGAGGGCGGGAGAGAGAGAGAGACTTTACATTATTATGGAATTAACGTAAATGAGAGAATTAAATTAACGAAACGAGAGGAAAATGAAGAGAGAGAAGTGGTCAGCTCTTCTCTTGGATTTCTTAATTAAGCTCCAGCTTCACAGAAAAGTCTCACTTATTCAACCAGCGAATAAATAGCAGATCAATCAATCAATCAATTGAAAGATAAATAAAATATTACAATGTTGTGTGCCGCATACATATATGCGTTGATGTATCAAACAAATCCATTGTTGTCTTCTAAAATATATTATGTAACCTTTGCATTACATTGCTTTGCATTTAAAGTTGTTTCCTTATCTTTAAGCTAACGTAAAAAAAGCTATTATGATTCAACACAACAATTCTAAATTTTAAATTAAATTTTTAAAATAATCAAAAAGTTAATATCGTAGCGATAGTCACTGTACGATTACATAATAAAAAAAAATTTGAGTTTGATGTAGATCGATATTTTCCGTATATCTTTTATGCTCGGAGATAATAGTAAACGTGTCTCCCTCGGAAACAAAGGTAAATAAATCGTTTATTAACAACGAAGAGGCTAATCGTTGGTTTTTACCGATTTGAAAAGATTATGATCACGTAATTTCTATAAGTTTCAATCTCTCGACTATCGTTTGTTCTCATTAAACATTCTTTGGGGCAGTAGCATGTTTGAAAGCAAAATTGCATTGAATATAATCTTTGTTATTAAACGGACAAAAAGGTCATGCCCGTAAATGCGTGATAAAATGTGATGTTTGTTCGAAAATTAAGGAATAATAACCGGTTTTTGAACAGGTTATATTACAGACCGGGCGACAATACAATATTCCGTGAACACGTGCATTCTTTGATGGTGATGATGACGATGACGATGATGATGTTAAATATAATTATTTGAGGGATTTTAGACAAGAAATGGTAGAGACACGTGGGTAGTACATTTTAAAACTATGTCATACGTGCTTATTACATACAAGAAAAGATGAGAATTTACCCTTCTCTCGATCCAATGATTCATCCACGATTAATCAAACATCCAGTTGTAATCATTGCATGACCGAATTTTTCTATCTTTAGAACTTTATTCACTTTCTTGGATAATAATGTCACCTATATTGGGTATCTTAAATAAGAACATCAACAATCATTTTAACAACAATATTCATATGATTTATCATATCAGATTTTTTTTTCTTTATCCAGCAGACGTATTAATCTCCTTTTTCAAACGGATATCATGATTACTAATACTACTATTACTACTACTACTACTACTACTACTACTACTACTACTACTACTACAACTAATATCATTTTACTACTACGATTATCATTATTGTTACATTGCGGCCGTAATTTAGTGGTTAATAGTCAGTAGTAATGGTAATAATAAAAGTTGTGGTATTAGTAGTAATAATATTGTTATTGTTATTGTTGTTGTTATTATCGCTATTATTTGTTATTGTGTTGGGGTTGAGAATGTATGTGTGTTTGTGGCTTTGAATGAAGGTGAATGTGTATGCGCTGAAACACATTGATTGGGCTTAGATACATACAAACACATGCTAATTAATTTATCACCTAGTTAAAAGATTTTTTTAAATCCTCGAATTTCTTGATCCCACTCTCATCGAAGTTGATTTATCATCCTCCTAAAAAAATGATGATTTAATTTATCGTTTGTTTATGCACGCACATCATTTCCATTTTTTGGTGCTGCATTGCATATTTCCGTGATTAACGTGATTAACATGACTTGCATTTTAATATGTTCGTGTTACCAGTTATCGTTAATGCTAATCTTCTTTATCATTTTTGGTAATTAGGATTAGAGAAGGATTTAAATACTATCCTAACGAATTTAATATCACACCCCCAACTCGTCTTGCATATTTATTTTTTTTACATCATACATGCAATCTTTCTCTTTTGATATTGTTATGATTTCTTTGCTAAATGTGTAATTATTTGTTTCCCTACTGCATAGGTACACACGTTTTCAACATTATCTTGATTTTTGGCGTTTTCTACATACAATTGACAGTTGCCAACTGAATAATAATCGCTTTTGTTAACTTGACATATTGTGAATTAAAATAGCAGATGTCATAGAACAACCCGTAATCTTCTAAATTCTTATTTATTCATAGATGAAAAGCATCTCGTATAGTCATTATTTATTCATTAAATGCACGAAGGCATATAATGACCTAAAATTAAAATAGTAGACATCATACATAACATGTTCTTTCATGTTGAAAAGGCGAGCTTGTATCTGACAAATGGCTTCCAAATAGTATGCCATTGTTTTTTCCTGCATAAGTTTGCATGGGGTAATATTAACAAATTTTAAGCATGAATTGATGAGGTAAACATTACGTTTATATCAGCTTTAACGATGATTTTTAACCTATTTCTAATAGGTCCACTTTTTACTCGAGTTGTCTACGAAATAAGTGCAGATTTAAGAACGACGCTTAGAGATCATATTAACATATCTTATTTTTTACATCTATGAAGCGAGCAATAAATTGTCAATTCACAACGAATTTCTAATAAAAAAAACCAAAAAACTGTCTTCTTAGATAATCTTCAAAACCAAAACATGCCATCTCTTTTCTATGCTAGTTGTAAGTATTCGCCAAAAAAGTATGCGGATGAAAAAACTGGGGATGATATTGACAATTTGCCTAAAAAAATTGCATCATTTTTCAGATCTTAATCGCTTAGAATTTTGCGCGAAATAATCAATGACATCATGGATTTTCCAAAATAATATCTGGATCGTTTATTTACTCTATTTTGTCGATTAGAAACCGATTCGAAAAAACTTGTGATGCAAATTAACAATTCGATTACCAAATAAACTACAAAGTCACAATGTCGATATGTAGAAAGCAGATTTTCGTGCCTGATCATACGATACGACAGTTCATGGTTAATTTGATATCGATGTCATAATGCATAGTTCTGCAAAACACGCGATTTCTAATATTGCAGTTAGCCTGAACTCTAAACGAAATCCCCTTTATCTGACAAATTTAGCTGCACAAAATATATAGATATATGAGGAAAATAACCTCTTGTAATCAAAAATTCACTCTTAGTCGAAACTAGAGTCTAGCACCGAATTAATCGATTTAACGAAGTTTACTGTGTACCGTCATCCTTTGAATAGCTGACTTTTCATTAACAGTTGGTTGGTGATTGGCTGGTTGGTTGTTTTTGATGATTTTTACAAACAGATACTTCGATATTGTTTGCGTCTATCTCGATATTGTTTCAAGAATTTCAGAGTTGAATTGGCTTGACAAAAGTTGTGAATGAAAATAATTCTGTCTAGCAATTTTGTAACTGTTAATTTTAATTAAAAAATATAACAAGGTTAATTCTAGTAAAATCTTTAAAAATGGTATCTTTAAATTCAAACTTATTTTATTTGTAACTAAATTATTTTTCAATATTTATCGTCATATTATTTAATTTGAGTATTCAGCTATTATAAATTAAAGTTCAATTTTTATTAGGAAATTTTTTTAATCCAGAAATTTTCTAGTTGTTTTTTTAATATTTTTAGAAGTTTTCTGATAATATTATCAAAATCATAATACAAAGGAACCCCATTATACCGAAGTGGTCGGTCGGTGCTATTAGTAAAAAATTTTAAAAATTCGATTTATCCGAGGTTTCATTAGTAAATTCGGTTTAACGGGGTAGATTTACTATAACTAATCCTGGTGCCATCTTCGGTTGTAATTAGTGCTTCGGTTAAACGGGGTTCGTTATAACGGAGTTGTCTTTGTATATTCTAACAAAATATTTCTGAGGTATTTTAATAAAATATTTGTAAAGTACTTTAGAAAATTTTTAATGAAATATTTTAAAACCATTTTAATATATTTTAAAATATTTCTAAAGTATTTTTGAACATTTTTTAGACATATTTTTATAAGTATTTCCAATATAATATACATAACAGGATTTTTTTAAAGAGTTTTCAAAAATATTTAGAAGCTTTTTAATTATCTCTTAAATCATTTAGTATTCAATTTGAATACTTAATTTTTTTGTTATATTTTTTTATATTTATTCAAAAATTTTCTTAGGCTACTCTATTATTTCTAAGCTAGAATAAAATTATAAAATATAATTAATTTATAATTTATAATTTAATTTAAAATTTGTTAAAATTATATATCTTATTTTACTATAATTTTATTATAAAAATTTTTTTTTAAGTTTTTTAAAATTTTATATGTTTTCAAAGAAAAAGTTTCTTTATTACTAATTAAAAATACAAATTTTATTAATAAATTTATAAAAATTATAGTTATTTTTTTATAATAAATTTTATAATATTATATTAAGATTAGAAAAAGTTTATTAAAAATTAATAATAAAAATTTTTAAAATAAAATTTTTTTTAAAATTATATATTTTAATTTATAAATAATTTTATTTTTTTTATAATAATTAAAAAAATATTATATAATATACAGTGGCAATCAAAAATAATGCAATACTTAAATTTTTTACTAATTATAATTAGTAAAATACGTATTTTTTCTTGCATATAAAAGTTTTTAATTTTACTAACAAATATTTTTTATTTTTAACTCAAAAAATAGCTAAAGTTCTCTAGTTTAA
>CAJVPS010001132.1:0-17202 GCA_910591765.1 Ambispora leptoticha | reverse complement strand
ATTACTTATTAAAAATATTTTTAAATAATTTTTTTTTCAAAGTTATTTTGTGTAGATACCTAATCCAACACATTTGACGCAAAATTTCGCAAAATTTTATTAAGCTAACATGCCTTGTGCTATTAGAGAATCTTGTTCGTAATATCCTAAAGAATATATCTACAATCTTTCATAAGTTTTGGATACTTCATTATTAAAATATAGATAAAAACGTTACGCGTCACTACTTTCGCCGGGGACTGTATGTGATTTCCACATTTTCGGACTAACCTTTGAACAAATCTCACCATGTTGAACTAGTTGCCCGGTTATGATTTTTTCAACGGGTATATTTTGCCTGTGTTAGTAACTTATATATATCAATCTTTTTAGCGATACACCATAAATTGGCTATACAAAATTCATTTTTGTTAATTGGGGGGGGGGGGGTTTTAATGAATGTAATAATGTGTGCTTTTCATCATATTTAACACACATAAGACATTTGCTTTTATTAGGAATTCAATAAAGTCAATTTGACTTTCATGTCATTTTTACGTACAACCTCGCACATTACATACCAGACAAAATATTTGAATGTAAAATGTAAAATAATACATGAAGCATATTTTTTCATTATTTCGAAAACATATTTCACCTTAAATAAGATTGGGACCTATTACATAAGAAACGAGAAAAGGAACAAGAGAACTTGAAGAATTATGGTTTTAAAAATTTCTTTAAAATAGAGGCTGATTGAATGAATAAGGAATCAAGGAATTTATGTAGGTATTAGTAAGTTATAGTGACTGCTCTTGCGTTGAGTTCTCAAGATATAAAGTGCAAGGGCAATGTTAAATAAAAATTAGCTCGTAAATATGAAATTGATTTTATTTACAAAATAATCAATAACGGAAATCAAGTTGATCAACGTTTTCCCATGACAATTTTTTCTAATATATATATATATATATATTACTTTTAAAATATTTTCTTTCTTGAAACCTGATAAACTTCATACTCTTGCAAATGTCCACTACGGATATTGTGGAAAGTAACACCTGGATAATGCTCAGTTGAGTCGCTGCCCCAGTTGTTACCTTTGATGTAAAAATCATAACTGCCGCCAAAAGATGGACCATAGTTTATGTCATTATAGGTTGCATGATTAGGAAGGTTAATACGACCAACTTGTGCCGAAGAAATGTTCTGAGAATTTTGAAATGAGAATAAGAAAGATTCATTGCAATATTGCCAAATTCCAATGCTAGTCCAGTCGCTTGGATTATAGCCTCCAAATATCATCTCTCTGGCGTTGAGCTTAGCAAAAACGACTGTTGCTCCTTTAGCATCACATTTCTGATGAAAGACACCATTATAGAAACCGTCTTTGCTTGCACGGAATAAAAGCTTAAATTTGTAAGGATTTTGTCTTTCATTATACTCTTGATTGTCAATCCAACCTGCAATCACGGCAGCAATTTTGGAATTAACGATGGTAGAATCAAATCTGGTTGGTCTTAAAGATGAATTTCGACTAGGTAACGTAAAATTTCGATTAAGTCGAGTGGATGGGTTTGAACTTCGGGCAGGTAAGCTTACACGCACCGGAATATCCGGATTTAAATAATGATTAATAATATTTTCGTAGAGCATGCGAGGCAAAATATCCTTATATGGCATAACTTTTTGTTGAAACTCGCGTGATGCAATTTGAGACCAATTAATTAGGGGAAGAAATTTTTGTAACGTTGTTGCGATATTTCTAAAATCATACGATGACCATTGCGAAACATCATTAGACAAGTTAGGGTGTTGTGCTATTCCCCATTTGACAAGATTATCCCAAATTTCTATTTCTTCAATTAATAAATTGCCACGTTCCAATATCAATTCAAAGTGAGTTTCATCCAATGAAAAAAAATTGTCAGATGCAAAGAGTAACTTGGGACTCTCACGGATGGTTTCAAGACAGAAATCATGTAAGTTGGTGAATTTTGGATGTTGAAGAAAGATTTTTAAAATTTGTACTGGATCATTACGTATCAATTGGGTCCTCTTTTTGATCAAATACATCTGTATATAGGTCGCTAAATTATCTAATCGTAATTCATCGGCGGCAACTAACAATTTTAGAATATCCGCATCTTCATGCACTTCTAAATTTATACTGCCACTATATAAGAAACTGAAAGGATAAAAATTAGAATCAAAATAAATGCTAAAATTCCAGATTAATATTTCAATACATACTCTAAAATAATCTCGAAAATGTCCGGCAAAATATTGGGTATTGCCAATATGAATTCGCCATTTTGTTTTTTTACCCACTGTGGAGAAAGTACAGTGCGAAAATAACTTGAACGAGCACATAAAATAACTCGGTGGGCGCGAAATTCTCTCTTCTCTTTACCAACACGAATGACTGAATCGTGCGTGTCGCTATCCCTCAAAAGTTTCACGATATCGTTATAAAATTCGAATTGAAACTCGGAGACGGTAGGCATATTATATACAGATTTTGGTATATGTTTAGGAAGACGTGTTTTTGATCAAGACCGAGTATTGGTATTGTATATAAAGTGAATTCTGTAGGTGATACTGCGTGAATTCTGTAAAGACCTATACGATTTCTGTGTATTTGATGAAGGTTCGAACAATGATCGTTGGCCAAACCAACGAATCATATTTATCATACGATTTATTATGGATCTTATTAAGGAAAAAAATGTAACATTCTGTGGTGACTTTGTTCTGAATCACAGAAATTGATCCGATGTTTCCATATGGAATACTTGTCGAAGATACATGTACGTGTTTACATAAAGATTGGTTCATGTATATGTACATGTACATGTATTATTTTTTTGTGGATGCCGCGACACTACATTTCCGACTCGCATTGTTTTATTCATGCTGGTTGACTTTGCAAAAAACCACTCATTTATCAATTCAACTTTGCAATTGATAATTTACATAGTCATAGATGGAATTCGAATCTCTGAATTCAAGTAGAGCATTTGGCAAAATATTTCTACATGGCATAACTTTTATTTAAAATCGCGCGAATCAATTTAATGGAATCAGTAGTTGTAAGCATCTTGAGACAAACTAGATGTTGTGATATTACCATTTAATCAAATTTTATGTCGTCGAAAAAAAGTCAATCCAAAATTATAGAGGATCAATACTGATAAAATAATATTCGTGGATACTGTACACGTATTCGCAAGAACTTGCACCAGATTTTTTACGATTTCACTATGACTAAATATCTCTGAGCATAAAAGGCTACATAAAATTTTATTACGATCTGATCTTTATTTTAATATATTGGGATTTAATTAATTTTAAAATATTTAACGTTAAATAATAAAAAAGTCAAATATAAAACGTGAGAATACGAGATTTAGCTAAATACAAGTATCTTTGATCGTGAATATATTAAGGACGCGTTTAAGTACGTGTCAGTGATTGATGATCAAATGATCCAACCTATAAATTGGATTTTTTTTGAATCTTTGACCATAGAAAACAAGATGGAAACTTTGTTTCATGAATTAACCGAGTCGATTCAAGAAAACGAAAAAAATCGCAATCAACTAGAAAGTCTCCTTAAAACTGATAGCCAAACCTACGCAAAACATTTACATCACTACCTTAAAAGCAACCACCAAAAACATCTTCAGAGGCTACAAAATCGTCACCTACTTGAACTTTCAGAATTACAACAAGAATTCAAACGAGATGAGCCATTGACTCGACAATATTCATCAACGGTGGACAAGCTCAAAATCGAGAGCAGAGTTCAGGATTTATTATGTAATAATGACTTTAAAGACACTGTAAAAGTCAAAGATACTATCGCGAATATGGTTGAAGAAGTAATTGAAAGAGACATCTTTCTTAGTATGGATGATTGGTCTGATATGTACAAACAACGGAATCAGAGTCTGAGAGATACACAACGTTCAGAGTTTGAGATGATGCAAGTCCTTCTCTCTCAGGAGTTGGATTATTTCTCATCTTCATATTCGGCAACTTCTAGTATCAACAACAACAACAACAACAACAACAACATTATTATTTCTCAATCTTCGGAAGCAGTGGTACCGAGCGCTAGTGATTTGAATCAAGCATCAAATCCTCCGCCACCACAACCAGAATCATCATGTTCACAAGAAATGTCACAATTTTCTTCCTCACCACAATTTAATCCCAATTTGACTGAATTGTTGAATCAAGCTTCGACGCTTCCAGCTGACCAATTGTGCATCATTCAAACTTTGATCAATACAATGGTTATGAATAATTCTCAACAACAGCAGCAATAAGTTTGAACAATTTTTTTGGAACATTGAACTTTTGAGATAGGTAGACAGATAGTTAGATAGATAGATAGATAGATGTAAACTATATTATTTATTGATAGCGTGCTACAATACTTCGTGTAAGAATAGATAAATGGACAGTGAATAGATAAACCAGAATGCAAATTTATTATAGTTAGCAAGTAATATGTTATACAGTAAAACAGGTATGTACATGATCCTATTAAAAACTCAAATTCAAGATAAACCATTTTATGAAAGAGGCTTCGCGCATTTTCGAAGTTCTATTGCCTTGGTTTTTGGACACTGCATTTCTTTCCAAGATATGGGTATCATGGCTTCACCTAAACTCAACAATTATCAGCAAAAGGTGACATAAAAATGATGAAAAAAAAGAAAACTTACCTGCAACACTTTGAGCATAAATCACCCCTAACTCGTTTTTTGCGGTCGATAGATAGTAGGATCGCGCATCTCCTAATGAAATCTTTAGACAGAAATGTTAGACATACCCCTTAATTTTCGATTTCAAATTAAAAATCAATACAAAAAAAAACAATACAAACAACTTCAGCTCTTATAATGTCACCAGGCCGAAATGAGTTGTAGATCTTGACTTTATCTTTTTCGGTAGCGCGAACATCTTGAGTTCTTGAAATAATTATGTGCAATATTTAGATAGATGAAAAAAAAATCAGGAAATTAAAATTAAAGAAAAATAAAATAAACCTAATTATTCCCTGAAAATCCTCTCTACATGGAGAATTACCAACCACCATTATTGAAACAACGGCTTCTTTTGTTGTTATTCTTATGACTTTTCCTGTTATCTTTTTTGAAATCAATTAAATGTCGAATTACGGGAAAAGATAATAAAAGACATACAATACTGTCAACTTGCGGAACGGCCCATCGTTGCTTCTCTCTTACTACGGATAAAGTTGGCAGCTTTAAAAGAAAAGCATAGTATTATGAGATTAAATTTGCTACTTGCTCAGTTGAAAAGTAACACGAAAAACCTTTTCACACCTGCCCCTCCTCCGAAGCTTGAGGCTGCGCCAAAGTTTTTTGTCCAAATAAACTAGCATGTATAAAGTTTCCGCGAGTGTATGTCCCTGGTCCAGCTTTAAACTCTTGTGCTGAGCCAATACGCTGGCCAGGTGTTACTAAAGTTGAAGTCATTTCTTTGTCAAAACTAGAATATTCCACCCAAATCTTCTAAATCCTTCAATGATGAAAAAGGCAGGCATTGTATGCGTTTTTGGATATTCACGTTCACTCGATGCTAAATGGGAAAGTTCGTGGAGACTGATGATTGGTTGGGATTTCCTTATTTGCGCGTGACAACACTTGAAAGAATAGAAGTCAAATTTTTTTGATTTCCTTATCTGGTTGGGCATTCTTTGTTGATGCAAACAAAAAAAAAAAGGTAATTTCTTGTAATCACACAAAGATTTGATTTAATCATGAGACTATTATTAAATGGCAAAAAAATATAAAAAATCCTCCCTCGAGAGCTTCGAGTTTTCACTTTTGGGTGAAATTAAACCAACTTCAACAGTTGGACTAAGTCTAGTAATATTAGATAAGCTTTGAAACTTGAATAGTGGTTGTCTTCAACAGGCGACCTTTTATATTATCAATCATTAGTATTTCTAGACATGTCAGACAACATTATGGCAAGGGAGTCCGAATTGCGTCAACGTCCTGTGTGTAAAGACGAACATTCGGAAGTCCCGGAGGAAAATAAAATCGCGGATAGTGAGAAAGTTAATAATAGTATCGTTTCAAGTCCCTCGTCTGAAAAAACATATAATGATAATAGCAATAACAACAATAATAAGACAAGACCAAACGAAATTGTGTTTGGTAAAACTCCTAATGGCAAAGGTATCAAACATTAATAAATGGCAAATAATGAAAATTGATTAATGAAAATTTACAAGGATCAAAATATTCTTGGTGACTTATTATCTTTGGATTGGTCTATTTTTTTATATATATAGTGTTCCAAGTACCGTATACCACTGATATGTTAACCGCTGTTTTTCAACCAAGCGTACGAAAATCCACGTTTGACTATCTAACGATATTCGTGATGGCATTACAAATCTTGTTATTTTTTGTTTTGCCGTCGCACATTCGACCGTGGATCTTTTTATTTTTGTTCGTTTTTTGGCGTGGAGCTTATAACCTCGGATTGGGATTATTATTGAAATATCAGAGTGAACGACGCATGCTTGTGATTTGGGCGAAACGCAAAAAGGTTTTTGATAAAGAGAAAGGTGGAAATGTGTACACATTCTTGAAACGAGAATTGAGTGCGAAAATGGGCAACGATTATGATTTTGATGTATTTATCTTTTAATACGTTAGTCTATCATTAAACCTTTTAATGAATGATCTAATTATTTGATTATTTATTTATCTGAAATCCGCATAGGCAGTTCCTATTGAATTTAACAGTTGGCTTCTTTTCCGGGAGCTAGTTGATCTGATTCTATTGAATGATTTCGCCTCGTACATGTGTTTTGCTATGGCAAATTTCAGTATTCCGGAAAATTCTGGTTTCATTCTTAACGTGTCACGATGGGCTGGTGGATTATTCTTGTTCTGGTTCAATATTTGGGTTAAAGCTGATGCTCATCGAGTTGTCAAGGATTTTGCTTGGTGTAATTATTTTAATTTTTTTCTGTATCTTAATGATTCCATCTTTTATTCACGAGATGATCTTTTTGCACTACATATCCTCATTATCAACACAAGATTGGGGCGACTTTTTCTTTCTCGTCGATCAATCCCTGACGTTTGATGGTGTGTTTGAAATGGCGCCTCATCCTATGTATTCTGTCGGTTATGTGGGCTACTATGGAATCTCGTTGATGATGGCGAGTTACACTGTATTGTTTGTTAGTTTGGCTGCACATGCTGCTCAGTTTGCTTTCTTGACGTATGTAGAAAATCCTCGTGAGTAACAAATCATTTATTTACTGATATTATTATCCGCATGATTTTTAAAACATCAAATCAGTCATTAATGATTAATAATTAAACATAAAGATATTGATAAGACTTATAATCCTCCACGACCGCTCAACGCCAAACACACACAACCAATCAGCCCTTCAATAGATCAATCTTCACAGACTTCCGAATCAGGGTTCTTATCCACAACAGCGGGAATTCAGCCAACTCTTCCCGATCTATCGAATGCATTCAGTTCGCATTTTCGACGTGATTTGATAGTCTTTAAGAATTTTGATCTACTTCGTACGACGGACCTATTCTTAGTTTTTATTATCTTTTACTCGGTGTTTGTACCATTATTCATCGCTGGTGCTTCGGAAAATGCTGTTAAAATTTTCGTAATCATGCAATGCTTAGCCTGGCGCATCTTTCATACCTATGGATTAGGTGCCGCTTTATCCTTACAGAGTAAGGAAAAAGCATTGACCAAGCATTATATTAAATACGGTGGAAGTGTTGGTGATGCATTTTCGAATTGGAAAAGGTAAAAATTCCTTTTTTTTTCTTGATCTTTTTTCAGCTACTAATCTTTTTCAACATTATATAGCATCTACAATCTCTCATTATGTATGACATATGTGACCTTCTTTTTGGCCGCATGGTATATGTATCATCTTCCTGATAATTGGACATACGGGTTGGTGCTGTTACGTCACGTACTCGGTGTATTACTTATCGTATTACACATTTGGACATCTGTTTCCGTATTTGAAGTGTTGGGAGATTTCGGATGGTTTTATGGAGATTTTTTCATTGATGAATATCCCACGACTCTTTATTACACGGGAATCTATCGGTTTCTTAATAACCCGGAAAAAATTATGGGACATGCCGCGTTTTGGGGTATCACATTGATCGCCAACAGCTGGTTAATATTCGGATTATGCTTGTTCTCTCAAATCTCAAACGTACTATTTTTACGATATGTGGAAAGTCCACACATGAAGAGATTATATGGGGATAAAATACGAAAAGAGGCTGGCGTCACAAAAACGATCAAACGTGTCAAGACCATCATACCAGGTAAAGTTTCGAAGATCCGAGGTGTACCCGAGATTCAAGTCGTTGAACGGGTCGTGAAAGAAGTCGCTGAGACAGTGGAGAAGGTTGTTGAAGACACGGCAGAAGTTGTTGGAGAATTAGTGCAGGAAGTCGTACTCGAAACAAGAAATTTGTTTCAAAATTCAAGGGATAAATTACTGTATAGGTAATTTGATTTTTTTATGGTTGGGACTTTTCATTTTATTTATCTAACATTAAATTTTTTAATCTGCATAGTCGCGTAGCTGATGATGTTGAGAATTATGACCTTACTCGATATTCAATATCTCTTATTCCACCATCGTCTACAAGTAATACTACTAGCATGGTGCCTAATACAACTCAAATGAAGTCTGATAAACTTTTAACGCCGCCTTCCTCACCTCTTATTAATGGAATAGATGCTAATAATAAAAAATCAAATTCATCGTCAAATTCTCTATCTTATGAACTTGGATCACCCATCATGATAAAATGGATAGCACCACAGAATCATTCTCGTCGAGATTGGATAGGTGTATATAAGGTTACAGCCAACTCATCAAAATTGTATACCAGTATATCAAGTAATGGTCGATATTTATATGTCACTCTGGAAGAGGATGAGGACGCGACTTTTAATAAGGATGATGTGGAAGAAGTGAAAACCGGTGAACTATGCTTCCGTGGAGATTTGTTACCTTGGGAAATTGGAACTTATGAATTCAGATATCATCATGATGATAAACACACGGTAATGGCCGTGTCCCAGCCATTCGAAATTATAGGTAAACGTTGCTAATTTCAAGTTTTTCTTTTATACATATTAATCTAAGCTATTTATCTATCTATGAATCATATCACAATAGTAAATACACCAAAGCACCCAAAAGATCTTCCCACCATAGAACAATCAATTCTTGATTTAGTTCGAAAAGCGCTCGACTCGGATCCTTCTTTAATACCACACACGACAAGTGACGATTATCTATTAATGAAAGAGGAACATGCCAAACGTATTGTATACGGAATTAAGATGATTTTCGGCGTGGATTTTGCATGGGAAGTGGTAGCTACCGATGGAAATGTTGGCAGACTAGCAAGAAGGGTTTGTATATTATTATATAAAGTTAAATCATTTTTATATAATATTGTTACGTAAATTAATATAAATATTCCAAATATAGATATATAATGCACTGCGTGCACTCGCTCCTTTCTTGTAATGCATGATTGCCATCCCCGAAATAACTTTGAAAATGATAATCTTCAAGTGTTATTAAATAATTGGCTTCTTAAGTGAGCTTTTATTTATAAGTGGGTATGGGAATTCAAGAAATTTAATTCATATTTGTGATTTCCATATGAAATACTTTTTATTTATAATTATATTTTGCGGGCATATATTCAATTAATGTTACACATTCCCAAATTATTGAAGATATTTGTATATAAATTATTTCTATAATAATAAAGTTTTTTATCTTCCAAGAAAAAAATCAACATCAAATCCAAGCTTTTTTAAAATTTCAGAGACTTTATCACGATACTCCAACAATAGCTTTTCAGCTGGTCTATTTATAATCGGTAAGGTATCGCGATCTGGTAATAATTCAAGTCTTAAATTAGACATGTTATCATCAAGATTATCAATACCAGTTGATTTATCACATTTTTCCTGATTCCCTTGACAACATCCAACCAAATTATTATCTTCTTGCTGTTTTTGTTGTTGATCATCGAGATGTTTACAAGAGCATTTTGTTGTTAAGCTCCCTTGAACATTATGCACATTTGTAAGTTTGTCATCACCATCTTTTAACACCCTTGTATTCTCCATATAATTCGACAAAAAATAATCTTTGGTAAATACATCGTCATATGTCAATTTGGCCAAATCATTCATCAAAGTTCTCAATTGTGCAATTAGGGAATGATCAAGATTATTACTCGTTGTGCAACCTTGATCTACATCGATATCCCGTGAAATGGACTCCAATATAGTACTATTACAGATAGATATTAATTAAAATTATACCAGACATATGTTTCTCTTCGCCGTACCTGCACACTCCACGTAATCGGCCAAATTCTATGCCAAAACGAGCGCCTTCTACATATCCATCATCAAATCCACGCTGGAGTGTATTTTCTTTGCCTTCCTCTATACCATCTTTATAGCCAACCTTAATTGTGTGTGAGAGAGAGAGAGAGATAACAACATTTATTACTATTTAATCAAACGATTAAATTACATAAATCAGTGGTCAATTCACATTTCCATATATTTCATTCATGCGCCCCCATTCACGTTCTGCAATTTTTTTATCATAAGTTGTAATATTTTCCTCTTCATCGGATGCCCAAACATCAGAGAGAGACATATTGATGATAAATGAACTTATCATATGATCTAATTGATATACCAAGGTGGCTTAGAAAATAAAAAATATAAATAAGAGGATCGGAATTTCCAGTGTTTTCATGAATTACCTTAATATGTTCCCTTTGTCGGAATCTACAACAACATAACTACAAAAAATGCAACGACAAAGTATTCTCAATTCGCAGTCATCATCATCAAACAATAATTCATCCCAAGATAATGTCTATACACAACAACAGCCACCGCAAAGACCTCTAGCGCAAAGGAGCAACTCAACGTCTGTACTAAGATATTCGCAGTCTCCTGCTCCACCACTATTTCGAATGAACTCTCTAAATTTTCGTGATAGCTCTGGTGGAATCGGAAATGTTTCCTCCTCGGGCAGTAATAGAGGGATGTTAATGGATCAACATACGCATCAACGTGGTGCTGCCACTGGTAAATAAATAATATTAGTTTAGCGAGAGGCGTTGTGATATAATAGGAATCCTAAATCTGGAATAAATACAAGTCTAACTATCAATTACCTCTGTACCCATCTTTATTAATGGAAAAAAGATGGTGATGATAGATTTTGATCATTGAAAAAGTGGCCGTGCTACTGGATTTAATGGGTGGCGATGCTAATGTTGATAATATTGGACAAAACCATGTATCATCAATAATAATTACAATTTACTTACACCTTCAAATCATAAAAATACTATGCCAGGAATGATTGATGGACGAGGAGGTTACATGCATCAACAACATTTTCATCTAAGTGATAGTCCCGTCTCTACACCAAGGTAAATTTATTATATTCAATCTTAATTATTTTTTTTTGATAGGATTTCAATTTCAAAAATTAACCCTATTTTACTTAGACAGGATTTCAGTTCAAATCCTTTTGGCTCTTTAAATAGTCAACCGACAATACAGCAACATCATCAGCAACAATTACCACCAGAACAAGAACATGATCTAGAACATCAACAGCAACAGCAACAGCAACAAACACAATATAATAAAGATGCTGAGGTAACTATCTTTATAAGATTATAAGGCTCATACTATTAATAG
Source organism: Ambispora leptoticha (assembly GCA_910591765.1). Lineage (NCBI taxonomy): Eukaryota > Fungi > Glomeromycota > Glomeromycetes > Archaeosporales > Ambisporaceae > Ambispora > Ambispora leptoticha. The sequence continues at coordinate 5,397 of CAJVPS010001132.1, read as the reverse complement.
TATTTTAATTATCTATGTTTATTAAAAAAAAAACAGAAAATCGCTGAAGATACTTTAAGGCATCACGCCGAGTTCCGTTTACGTCAAGCAGAGCTGAAATGTTGGACTAGTTTTGCTCCAGTTCCTAGTCGATATAATGGATACCTAATACCGGTGATTCCCGATTTTTCTCGTTTTGAATAATTATGTAAAGGTCATTAATTATGTTCGTCAATGATTGAACGGTTATCGTTTGCATATAATTAAATTATTTGAAGCAAAAACCATGATCATTTCTCTATATATTATTACAGATTTATTTCTCTGTCCCACAAAAATACGAAAATACATCTTTATTTATAGTAATGTTATTTACACATTGATTAATCAAAAATGAATAATAAACTAACTCATCAATCTTCTTGCAAAGTATAAATTTACAATCGAAAGAAAATCTCGATAATTAGATTATTGATCAACCCTCGTTTGACTTTTCTTCAACTTAAAGTATCGAGCCGTAAGATCCGTTTCATCAGCCTTCTCTTCATATTTCGGAAAGTCAATAAGAGGGCGAGGCTTTTTATGAGGATGACAGAAATCAATATTTTCGTTTTCGTCTAAATCATTTTGTTCGTCAAGCGACACCTGTGAAATTGCATCATCTAACACTTCGACCGTGTTCTCACGTTGCAATCTGTGTGGTGTAACTTCTGGGGTAATCATACCTTGATGCGCGCTTGTGCGATGAAGTGGAGTAATAAATCCTTCTTCTTTGTATTCGAATGATCCTCGAGGATGTTGAGGAGTTAATGGAGCGATATTATTACTTGAAGAGGAAGGCGAATATGATAATGAGGAAGTGAAGGTTTTTATAGGCGCATTTTGAATCACAGGTTCTGGCCGCATAGGGTTAACAAATTTCGCAGTAGCTCTTAGATATCCCATTATTCGAATTGGGCATGCAGTTTCAATACCAGATATTTCCATAACCGGGTTAATACTGTTATTAGGTAATTTAGTAATAATAAATTAGATTTTGTATTCATATAAATTCAGAAAAAAATCATCTTTACCTTGAATTTTTTAATTGAAAATTCGTCTCTATTCTTGTATCATCATCATCTGAGTTGCTTGTTGGTTGTAATTTTTTATGCTTATGTATTCCTTTGAACAGAGATATAATCGTCTGTTATATAAAAAGATTATCAATCAATGATTAATAAAGAGATAATCCAAGCGAAACAAAAAATTCAAAGATACCTTGTATTCTGCAACATCGAAATTCACATATACCCACTGATCTAGATTATGAATTAACACGAGATTATCAGGTATCTCTTTCGACACTATGGTTCCATCATGACCAGGTATTGCTTCATAGTCAGTCTGAATGTATAGTCGACGACGCGACTCTCCTTCTTTGGCCCATAACGTCACCTTCGATCCGAATTCGTTTTTCTTTCCGGTATCAAATGGTTTCAGTATGTTATGAAGCGTACGAGAAAACATTTGAATGTGATACTCGTGAGAGATCTGTAACTGTGGAAGTTTTATATCTGCATCGGTGCATCTAATCCGATCAGTCTTTACATGCCCTAGGTAAATAAATCGAGTTAGAAAGGTTGGATGGTTTTTCGCTTAAAAATATAATTCAATAATAACATACCGCTGTTCAAGACACAAGTAGCAACAAGCAAATTCGGTGGCGTTTTGAAAGATCCTATAAGCGCACCGGAATTCACTTCCCATTCGTATGAGTTAATGTATGCTGGGGGAAATATTGCATTTTTCAAATTCTGCGATACAATCTTTACTGCGACCGCATCAGGGGAATCAAGAGTAATTTCACGTTTTCTTGCGTATGTTCTCAAATCATTGCTCTTTTTGTAAGTTGTTGTCTGATCGCGTCCGCATATTACTATCCGCTCAAAGAATTGATTCGGAAAGATTAATTGCAAATAAGCCGTCCCTTGAACTCCCAGGGACAAAAAGACTAACTTTTTATTTGAAAAGATATTTAAAGTTAAAATATTTACTTTTAGAATATGAGGCATGTAAACAATACAGAAAAAAACCTTTGAACTTACGCCTTCGGTATCACCATATATGACGATATCACCGCTAAACTTGATTATAGTTTTAAGTGCCTTGATAAAAGCTATATTAAAGATAATTATGAGTAGAGCAATAATAAAGCAGCGAACAAGTAGGCAAGAAATCGCTCGTTTAAATGTAAACGCTGACCATAAATGTTTCTTTTATCCAACGAGAATTTCAGCATTTTACGCACCAAAATGATGAGCGAGTCTTTTTAGAAACGCGTGACTTTATTATCTATTTGTCACAAAATATAACAGTAACAACCGACAAAAGCAAGGAATTACGAGAAGGAGCGTGAGTAAATAATGAATTCCGAAATTGCCGTGTTTTTTCTAAATTAATTTTGTGTCCAATGTTTATTGTTTATTTGTGTAAGTAGATGTTTGCTTATGATCCTGCATACATCAATTTGCGTTAGTACATTACATGTACATTTATTTATTTACAGAAAACAATAAAGACCCAAATTTCAAAAAAACAAAGATTTGTACAAAATAGATCTATTCATATCGATATTCATTTTGAGAATCTTCTTTATAATGTTCTTTAGCAATCAAGGTCATTGCGTAAGCTTTATCAATATCAACATCAGTGCCAAATCCATTTTGATAAAATTTAGCTAATCGTTTAGTAGCTTCAATCACACCAGCATTCGATGCTTTTTTATACCATCCAAAGGCTTTTTTGTCATCTCGTTTCACGCCAAGTTGACGATAATCATAAATACAGCCGAGGGAATAATAAACCCTTGCCACTTCAATGGTAACTGTTGCTGCTTCTGCGGCTTTTAAATACCATTTTAAAGCCAATTCATTATTTTCCGCAGTGGCGATACCATAATGATAATGATACGCTAGCCAATACTGAGAATTCGGATCACCGTTTTCGGCAGCTCTTTGATACCAATAAAACGCGCGTAGTGCTCCTTTTGTAGTGCCGATTCCTAGTCGAAGACATTCGGCTGTATTGTACTGGGCGCAAACAAAACCACCTTTTGCTGCTTCATAATAATAGGTGAAGGCTTTCTTTGGATCTTTTTTCACGTGTATGCCTTCTTCATACCAGTACCCAAGTTTATTTTGAGCGCCAGTGTTTCCAGATGTCGCAGCTTTCATGTACCAATCGAAAGCCGTATCCATATTTACGGACGTACCAATTCCACGTTCATAGCATCTTCCAAGTCGATATTGAATACATGTGCATTGCAAATTATTATATTCTTCGGCTTTCTTGTAGTTTTTAAAAGCTTTTGCAAACGATCTTCGCACGCCAATTCCGTTTTCGTAACACGCAGCAAGGAACAAATATCCGAACGGGAAATTACTTTGTGATGCATCATTATATGCTGTGAATGCTTTCGCAGGATCCTGACATTCCGGGATTCGTTCGTAGCAGAAACCAAGTAGACATTTGTATTGTCTTTTGCCTTTTTGTAATTGCTCAAGTAACTCGGATAATTGGAGATTTTGCTGCTCGAGGTAGTTCTTTATGTCGTCAATTATTTCTGCGTATTGTGTGCCTTTATTGATCTGTTTGAGGAAATTGATGGCTAATTCGTTCAACGTGCCTTTATTTGTTGATTTAAAATCTGCAAAGCTATTGTAACTGACGGATTGAGGGTTGATAATTTTTCCTGGCATTTTGAATTACTATCGATAATGTGAGTAAATGAAAATGTGAAAATTTGATTTGACAAAAGGATCGAAATTGATATTTTTAGAAATATATATAATTTGTATGTGATTCAATAATGTAGATAGTAAATCCAGCTATCTTTTCTACTTGAGTATGGAGTTGAGTGTGGAATTGTACTTGGGTGTGGAATTGTGAATTGTGAGGAAAAACCTGGGTTGTAATGAAATGATCGATGGTTCCTTTATATAAGAATTACATGCATATTGGGATAAAGAATTTCAGAGTTGCACAAAACACAAGTTGATAGAATTTAAAACGCTAGACTGCAAAAAGTCATAAAGTTCTTTTTGCTTAGATAGGAACCTTAACTAAACAAAGGATGTGAAATTTAAAGTTCGGCTTTACGAAAATTTATCTTTGATTTAGAACAATGACAAATTTAGAACAATGGCATAATGTCTCAAATTAGCAAATCATAAATGACGGAAATTAATATCCTGCTTCTTTGTTTATTGTAATGAAACAAGTTTCCTTTTACTTGCATTAGTTAAACGTTAGTCGCAATAATATTAGCTGAACAATACAATTAATTTCATAGTTTGCGATTATAACTGCTTTTTACGTCAACATGTGAGGATAAGGCTTATTACAGAGTTCTACTTTAAAGCATTAAAGACAAAGATAATAAATCTGCGCTCATAACTTATAATAATATGTATATAAAAATAAGATATCACGTCGACACTTTGCATTTTCACCCTTATGAATAATGTCTTTTATGATACAGTTAAAGTGCATAAGAATTTAAGATCAAATGTTCTAAAAACTGTTCTAATAATATTTCCAAAATTGATTTATTAAATAATACGTTAAAAATCTAGTTTTTTCGCTTACTGTGTTTATATGTAATAATAAACATCATCTTGTAACTGAAATTGTTGTGCTGGCAAAGGTAAATAAAAAATAATTAAATTACAATTTTTATTATGTTAACTTACCATATATAAACACACACACACACACTATATGTAGTTTAGCAATTTTTTTTCTATATTCTAAAAGTCTTGATAAATTTAAATTGTTAAACTTGGACAATTAATCAAAATACAGTTGGCGTCATAAAGATTCGGAAGTTTTAAATTTGCATACCATTTATTTGATAAAGAATGAAAAGAATTAGCAAATATATATTTTTTGATAAGCAACTTCATCTATAATAAAATTTAATATTATTTTCAATAATATAAACTCAATCTTGTTAGACCTGACTTTTTTTTACAACAAATTTTATTGAGAAAAAGTGTAATAATAAATATAATTAATAATAATTTTGTAAAATATTCGAGTAAATTTGATTTACAGGCTATAAAGAAGATATATCTAAATTATCAGGCAATTTTGACAATTTTTTCTCATTTTATACATTATATCAAATTCTATCTTTATGATATTAACTATATCAAAACAGCATATAATCAAATTCAATATATATATATATATATAGTCATATCTCTATAAAAGTAAAATAATTATAAAATATGATTTTCTATATTGTTAGATTAATTATGATTCAAAATTTTAAAATTAATGCTTCTAATAAAAATCATTCAAATTTTAACCAATCTTTATAATTTTTTTATATTAAATAAAAAATAATCTAAATTAACTTTTTATACTATTTTA
>CAJVPS010001131.1:0-17208 GCA_910591765.1 Ambispora leptoticha | reverse complement strand
GTAATTTTCTCTCAGATCTGAATACTTTTAAATAATAAAAATAATTATAAGTTATAAAATTAAAACTTATTTATATCGTATTTTATCTTATTTATAATTATTAATAAAATAATCTTACAACTTGATAGCAATGAATAAAGTTATTACAAATATTATTCTCTAATATCTTATACATTACATATTACATATATATTTTATATACATATATATTTTAGTTTTAATAAAATAAATTTATTAAAATAAACTCAGAATAATTTGTCCAATTTATACAGATATGACTGAACTTATCAAGATAGTTAAAGAAGATAATCCCTCTGATCCCAAATTTTTATCTCATCTCTCAATTAAATTATCAACTTACTCAGGAGAATCAAATAAAAATATACTTATTTGGATTATACAAGTCAAAATTATATTTCAGACTCAAGAAATTACAAATGAGAAAACTCAAATATAGTATATCATCACCTTCTTGACTAATATAGCTTTACATTGATATCTCAACAAAATTAAGACAGATAATAATATTACATCTTTTAAAAATTAACAAGTTTTTGTTATAGTACTTAGAGAAATTTTTTAATTATCACATTATTAACAATATTTTCACAGATAACTATGTCTTCTTCATCAAACTGGATCTGTTCAAGACTATGATATAAAATTTAGAAATATAGTTAGATAAATTACAAATATGAGCACTTTAGATCAGATTACATATTTTATAGAAGATCTTAAATCAATTACAAAGATAAAAATTAGTTACTAGAGTAATAATTTATATTAATCAAGAAGAATATATAAATAATAATAAAATATTTTAATAAATTAAAATATATAAAATCAATATATATTATTATTAAATAATTCATATTTTTTTATTAATTTTAAATTTTTTTTATAATTATTTAACTGATCTTATTAAATATCAATTTAATAAAAAAATATAAATATAGTTATAATTCTGAATAAATTGACTAGCAAACTTTAATTATTAAATATATATATAAATAAATAATTTAAATTAAAGATAAAGTTAAATATTTTTATATTATTTATTTGATATATTAAATAACTTATATATTTATTTATTATAATATTATCAATTATATAATAATTGAATGACAAAAGAAATAAAAAATTTGATATCTTCTAATTATATATAATATTCAAGTTACAATATTATTATTAAATAAATAAAAATTGCATAAAATAAAGTTGATTCTCACTTTATTAAATGCTTATTTAAATATTGTGACATTCTAATATTCACAATGAAACTGAAAATAATCTTATTTTTGATTACAATTGGATTGAATATTCTCAAAAATTTGATCAAATTCATATAATTGAAAATAATAATTTGAAAAATCAAGATAATTTTAAAGATGATTATTATAATATTGAAATAATTAATATTACAAATGTATGAAATTAGACTTGGATATATTATTAAGATATAAAATAATATATCCGGATATATTATTAAAATATTAAATTTTGAATTTATATTTTATCAATATTGAAACCTATAGATTCTCTGATTCATTTTGACATTTTAAGATCAGGTGATCGGGCATACATGCCATTTAACATCCAATCAAATTAAAATCCGCCATGTCTACTACTGGTTTTTTACAGTAAAAAGAACAATTTTTTATTGTTAATGAAGTTTTTATCATTTCTGCAATCCACATATTTGTATAATGGTGCGATTATGAGTTCTATTTTTCTATCCGTATGTCAGTTTTCTGCAATGAAATTCATAATGCTCGTCCTTCAAGAAGGCGCCGCAAACTTTTCAGTAGTTTTGTCTCATACATTTCTCCATAGAACCATATAAAGAATCGAAGCACACGCTTCTAATTAAGCAGACAATTCATGTTTAGCGGCTCCCCATAGTTAGTCGACGAATCAAACGTAAACTAGAAGCCAAAAGAACATCAATTTCACATATTGTCACCATCTTTAATAACCGAGAAATAGCATGAAGAGAAAAAGTATGAAAAGTGTGATTCAATGTGTTTTTCCCTAATATATGAACAAAGTATTGCTTATAAACAGTTTTGAATTCATGTGAAATTTCCATGGAATCTACACCGATGAAAATGTCAAATAATTATTAACTTATCAATATAATATCGAAGACTGATGATTCACCTGGAAAAAAAGATCTCAATCGTTATATCGATCTCTTTTTACATCAGCAATAAAATCGTTTCTGCACGCTTATGTAAATTATGATACAATATCCATTGACGCATTCTTCATAAAGTTTCAATTTGGTAGAATGCGGAGGTCTTTGTGAACCGTGTGTGAGAAGCATGCGATTAAGTTTTGACAAAATGATCAGAATGATATCTTTAATTAGTTTAATTATTTTGATACCCGAATTTATGAAAGTCCGTTTAAATTGTTGTTATAAAATATTGATTATATTAATGATCTCAGGGTTTTTAACAATGTCAATGAAAAACGTTTTTTTTTTATCTTCAAAATCACAATCATACATTTTTATACAATTATAAAGTATAACAAACACTTCCACAACCGACGATCACGCAACAAAATCTAATCTAAAACAAATATGATAAAGGAAAAAAAAAAAGGAATAGGTTCATAATGTAATATTGTTTATATTTGTATGCGCGTTTATTTTTTTGTGAGTACAAATACAAAATCTATGTATGCTTAGATCTTTTAGATAAGAAGCCGTTAGGCAAAGATATAGATAGATAGATAGATGCCCGATTATTAATAATACTTGTAATTGTTGGCGGACAGCAGCGACGGGCGTTTAATATTAAATCAACGACATTCGTAGCATCACTACAATTAGAGAGAGAAACAGATTATTCATTTACAATATTTACAATTCAATATCAAATCAAGCAATCAATCAATCTATCGATCTATCAGAAATCTATGAAAGTTTAACATTAGATTTTGATAAAATATTATCGTCAATTGATCATTTGATTCAAACATCGCTGCTGTATCATCGTTATCAGCCATTAAAGGAACAATTCGGGATGAAAAAAAGTTCGGAAAAAAAAAGGTATGCAATGCAAGAGTGACACTACTTCAAATAATAATAATGCATTATCTGTGTTGCCCAAAATCACATATTAGAGATTATCGGATACTTTAATTTCCCTAAAAATCAAAGATCTTATTTCTAATTATACATATGACATATTTAAAAAAACACACACGATGCTTTCCGAAAAGATAAGTTCACATGCTACACATTTTCTTCGTTGTTTATGATGAATTGGTTGATGAACTTGATCAAGATGTGATATATTAAAAAATGTTCTGTAGTAAATGAGAAAAGATCAAACGATAACCAACTATAGCCACACGAAAGAATTATAAAATGAATATTTAACCTTTCTAAAAAACGTTTGCGCGTGTTGCTTGACTTCTTTCAAATAATAATTAAAGCACATTGACGGGCACACACACGACTAATTTAAATATAAAATAGTTCATATATATTTTTCACGAACAAATAAACACTATAAAATAAATATAAATTATTAGAGACGACAAGACGCATTTTCAACATCATTATCAATTCAATCAATTCTCATTATTCATTCTGCAAAAAGGAAAAGAGAATTATTATATTTCCCGAGCTGCTATATAATAATCAATTATCGAATTGGTAAGCAAATAAACGGAATACGTATATCTGTAGTCTGCCTGAAATTTTGATTTTATATTAATAATAAGATCAATAATATATCTCTTTCACAGTATTGTTACATATAAATCTATACAATATATATAATATAACAAGTCATAATATAACATAAAACCTATAGTGGCAAGAAACTATTACTAGAAAGTGCAATTTTAGATTGTGATTACACTCGTTTTTTTGCTCTTTCATTATTTCTTCCACTCTTCAATTGGTATCTTTATCTTGATAGCAAGACGGCAATTTTTCGCCGATATATAATCTGCTGCTTGTTATTGCCGTGATTCAAAAATAAAAGGACACGACGATACTTTTTATTATAATAATAATCTTAATATCTCAACATCTAATAAATCTGCGCGCCTAAGTATAGTTATGGTATCTGTCGCCGAACTTGAAGAAATTAAACAAGAGCAACAACACGAGCAATATACAGATAATTGTAGTGCTAGTGACGACTTTCATCAGAGTAGTGACACTAGCCACAACATTATTAACCTTGAAGAAATTGATCTTTTAAAAGAAGCTGAAGAAAAAAATAGCTTTTATACCTCCACTCCTTTCCTTACAATTGAAAACAGCAACGATGATTTCTCTAGCGGTAATAATAATACTTCTTGGGCTGAATCTATTCCATCCAAACAAGCACTCTATGATCCTGAATACGAAAAAGATGCCTGCGGTGTTGGGTTTATTGTCCACATCAAAGGTGCACCTTCGCACAAAATTCTTAGTGACGCAAAAGGTGTTCTCTGCAACATGACTCACCGAGGTGCCGTAGGTTCTGATACAAGAGACGGTGACGGTGCCGGTGTAATGACTGGAATTCCGCACGAATTTTTTCAATTGGAAACATCAAGAATTGGCATTGATTTGCCGCAACAAGGCCATTATGCTGTCGGTAACGTGTTCCTGAAACCGGAACCTGCTGTGATGGAAGAAAGCAAACAAATTTTTGAACAGATTGCTGAAAATTTGCATTTGCAAGTTCTTGGCTGGCGTGAAGTTCCCAAAGATAATACCATTCTCGGGCCTGCTGCTAAATCTCGTGAACCAATCATTTTGCAACCTTTTGTCACCCTCGCAAATCTTTCCACGAACGGAAATGAATTTGACGAGTCCTTTTTTGAACGACAGCTTTACGTATTGAGGAAGCAAGCCACTCATGCAATTACCGTGAAGAAGTGGTTTTATATTTGTTCGCTGTCTAGCAAAAATATCATATATAAGGGTCAACTTTCTCCCGTGCAAGTCTATAATTATTTTCATGATTTAAATAATGTACTCTATAAGACACATTTTGCCTTGGTACACTCACGATTCTCGACTAATACTTTTCCTTCTTGGGACCGCGCTCAACCAATGAGATGGTGTGCACACAATGGTACTTATTATCATTCCTATTGTTGTTAATATTGGATATATATAATCCCGCTTAATTATAAATCCTAATCCTTGCATTTAATCTCTTACGATAAAAAGGTGAAATCAACACATTAAGAGGCAACAGAAATTGGATGCGTGCCCGTGAAGGTATTATGAAATCAACCCTATTTGGCAATGAGCTCGATCTATTATATCCAATCATCGAAGAAGGAGGTTCCGATTCTGCCGCTTTCGACAACGTGTTAGAATTACTCGTGATCAATGGTGTTGTCTCGTTACCCGAAGCGGTAATGATTATGATTCCGGAAGCATGGCAAAATAATGAATATATGGAGCCGGAAAAACGTGCATTTTATAAGTGGGCTGCATGTTTAATGGAGCCTTGGGATGGTCCTGCTTTATTCACATTCTCGGATGGTCGCTATTGCGGCGCAAGTTTGGATCGTAATGGTCTAAGACCTTGTCGATTCTATATCACCACTGATGATCTAATGATTTGTGCATCAGAAGTTGGTACTACATTTATTGAACCGGAACGTGTAGTGCAGAAAGGACGTCTGCAACCAGGAAAAATGTTGTTAGTCGATACTGAAGAAGGTCGTGTTGTCGATGACAAAGAATTGAAATTATCGGTTGCTGCTCGTGAAAATTTCCAAGCTTGGATTGATCGACAAATGATTTCACTTGATGATATTGTTAGAAAAATTAAAAATACTGGTAATGGAGTTTCGGTCCAGTTAGACGCTACAACTATTGCCGAAGATCCACGATTGAAAGCTTTTGGTTATACAATTGAACAACTTAATCTTTTAATATTACCGATGGTATGTAAGCTAATGCTTTTATTGAATTTTATAACGCTTTTCTAAGTTAGGTTTAAATTTTTTTTGAATTCAGATTGCTGAAGGAAAAGAAGCACTTGGATCAATGGGCAATGATGCACCTTTAGCATGTTTATCAAGTCAACCTCGTTTAATTTATGACTATTTTAGACAACTTTTCGCTCAAGTCACAAATCCGCCGATTGATCCTATTCGTGAAGAAATTGTCATGTCTTTGGAATGCTATGTGGGACCGGAAGGAAATATTTTGGAAGTTAACGAACAGCAAACACGCAAATTATTATTGAAATCTCCGGTCCTTTCAATTGACGAATTAAATTCAATCAAACGTATGGAACGTGTGCAACCTGATTGGAGTGTAGCCACCATCGATATCACCTTCCCAAAACAGGAAGGTGTACCTGGATATCTTTTAGCCTTGGAACGCGTGTGCGCCGAAGTATCTCAAGCCATTCAAGAAGGATTCAAAGTGGTTGTACTTTCAGATGTCGCCACCAATGCCGAAAGAGTTGCCATCTCCTCGTTAATCGCCGTCGGTGGTGTTCACCATTATTTAGTTCGTAGTAAACAGCGATCAAAGATTGCATTAATTATTGAAACTGCGGAGGCTCGTGAAGTTCATCATGTTTGTGTTCTTTTGGGTTATGGTGCAGATGCAATCTGTCCTTACTTGGCGATGGAAGCAATTTTGAAATTGAAGCGTGAGAATGCGATTAAGAGTGATCTTACCGGCGAAAAAATTATTTCCAATTACAAAAAAGCTATCAATAATGGTATTTTGAAGGTTATGTCAAAGATGGGAATCTCAACTCTGCAAAGTTATAAGGGTGCACAAATTTTCGAAGCTTTGGGAATTGACGAAAGTGTGATAGCACGTTGTTTTGCCGGTACTGCAAGCAGAATAAAAGGTAATAATTTATTTTTTTCTTTTAATTGGAATTAATTAATTTTTTAATACTCAATTTCTGTTTCATACAAAAACAGGAACCACATTTGATTTTCTGGCTTTAGACGCATTTGCATACCACGAACAAGGTTTCCCAACACGTGACACAGTCCTTCCACCCGGTCTTCCTGAATCCGGTGAATATCACTGGCGTGATGGTGGAGAAGCACATATTAACGACCCAATAGGTATTGCAAATCTTCAAGACGCCGTTCGTTCAAAGAACCAGTTATCATATGATTCTTATGCTCGCAATGCATACGAACAAATCAAAAATTGTACTCTTCGTGGTCTTTTGGAGTTCGACTTCGAGAATTCAAAACCTATTCCGATTGACCAGGTCGAGCCTTGGACTAATATTGTGAAACGATTTTGTACGGGAGCAATGTCTTATGGTTCGATATCTATTGAATCGCACTCCGCACTCGCCTTGGCAATGAATCGATTGGGCGGTAAATCTAATACTGGAGAAGGAGGCGAGGTTTGTCATTTTTTGATTTCGAGTAATAAATGAGTTAAAAGAGAGAAATTAAGAATATCTATGGACTGAATTTGATAACTAGGATCCTGAAAGATCCATCATATTAGAAAACGGTGATACCATGAGATCATCAATTAAGCAAGTTGCATCGGGTCGTTTCGGTGTTACGGCATATTATTTATCAGACTCTGATGAATTACAAATTAAAATGGCGCAAGGTGCTAAGCCTGGAGAAGGAGGTGAATAAATAATTTTATTATACAACTATAAAATTCTATTGTATCATTTTGCTAATCCCTATAAACGTTGACTTAACAGGTGAATTGCCTGGTCACAAAGTATCGGATGCTATTGGCAAAACACGTAAATCAACACCAGGTGTCGGTTTAATCTCGCCGCCACCTCATCATGATATTTACTCAATTGAAGATTTGAAACAACTTATTTATGATCTGAAATGTTCGAATCCACGTGCTCGTGTCTCAGTTAAATTGGTTTCGGAAGTTGGCGTTGGTATGTTGCACTTTTATTCTTAAGTATTTGTAAAAGTATTTATTATTCTAACTTGAATATTTAAATAAAAAAAAAAGGTATTGTTGCATCCGGAGTTGCTAAAGCTAAAGCTGATCATATTCTAATTTCTGGACATGATGGTGGCACTGGTGCATCTCGATGGACTAGTATCAAATACGCTGGCTTACCTTGGGAACTTGGTCTTGCTGAAACACATCAAACTCTTGTACTAAATGATCTTCGTGGTCGTGTGGTAGTGCAAACTGACGGACAAATAAGAACTGGACGTGATGTTGCGATCGCCTGTTTATTAGGAGCTGAAGAATGGGGATTTGCTACTACACCATTGATCGCTATGGGATGTATCATGATGCGAAAATGTCATTTAAATACTTGTCCTGTGGGAATTGCCACGCAAGATCCTGAACTTCGTAAGAAATTCGAAGGACAACCAGAACATGTTATCAATTTCTTCCATTATGTCGCTGAAGAGTGTCGTCAGATTATGGCAAAACTTGGATTCCGCACTATTAATGAAATGGTCGGTCGTTCAGATCGATTAAAGGTTAATGACTCTCTCCGTAGTGCCAAAACCGACAATATCGACTTGACGCCAATTCTTACTCCTGCTTTCACTTTACGTCCCGGCGTTGCAACATATAATGTAAAAAAACAAGATCACAAACTTTATGTTCGTCTTGATAATAGACTCATTGATGAGTCCGAAGATGCACTAGTCAAAAAATTACCTGTAAAGATTGATTGTGCTGTGGTGAACACAGATCGTGCACTTGGTACCACATTATCTTATCACGTTTCTCGTCGTTGCGGAGAAAATGGTCTTCCCGATGATACCATTCATGTGAATCTTAAAGGTTCTGCTGGACAATCCTTTGGTGCATTCTTGGCACCTGGTATTACTCTCGAATTGGAGGGAGATGCAAACGATTACGTCGGAAAAGGTCTTTCTGGAGGTCGTATTATTGTTTATCCACCCAAAGTCTCAACATTTAAATCTGAAGAAAATATTATTGTTGGAAATGTATGTTTATATGGCGCAACTGGTGGCCAAGCGTTCTTCCGAGGCATTGCAGCTGAACGTTTCTGTGTACGTAATTCCGGAGCTACGGCTATAGTTGAAGGAGTTGGTGATCATGGTTGTGAATATATGACAGGAGGACGTGTAGTTATACTTGGATCAACTGGCCGTAACTTTGCAGCTGGTATGAGTGGTGGAATAGCCTACGTTTTAGATATTGCACAAGATTTCAAGAGCAAATGTAATATGGAGATGGTTGATCTGGAAACAGTCAATGACGCAAAAGAAGTTGCTTTCTTACGTGGTATCATTGAAGATCATCATCATTATACTGGCTCTGACTTGGCCGGTCGTATATTAAAAAATTTCAATCAAATTCTGCCACGATTTGTCAAAGTAATGCCGGTCGATTATCGAGCTGTACTCGAAAAACAACGAATTGCAGCAGAACTAAAAGAAAAATCAAAACCATCCGCCGAACCTGTGGTCGAAATTTCTGCCAAACCCGTTGAACCAGCTCTAGTTGACATAGAAGACGCGATGGTCGATGCAGAAGCAGCAAAGAAACGAACCGAAACTCTCGATAAAGTACGTGGCTTTATGAAATACAAACGACGCGGTGACAATTATCGTAATCCATCAAAACGTACAAAAGACTGGAATGAGATTAATGCGCGATTATCTGAAGCTGCTCTTAAAGAGCAAGCGGCTCGTTGTATGGATTGTGGTGTGCCTTTCTGTCAATCAGATACTGGATGTCCTATTGGAAATATTATTCCTAAATGGAATGATCTCGTGTTTAAAAATCAATGGAGGGATGCGTTGAACCGTCTTATGATGACTAATAATTTCCCAGAATTCACTGGTCGTGTTTGCCCTGCACCTTGTGAAGGTGCATGTGTATTGGGTATAAATGAATTACCTGTCAGTATAAAATCTATCGAATGTGCAATTATCGATAAAGGTTTCGAAATGGGATGGATTGTTCCACAACCGCCTGCCATTAGAACTGGTAAAAAGGTTGCCATCATTGGATCAGGTCCTGCTGGCTTATCTGCTGCTGATCAACTGAATAAAGCCGGACATACAGTTATTGTATATGATCGTAATGACCGATTCGGTGGTTTATTGATGTACGGTATTCCAAATATGAAATTGGACAAAAAGATTGTCCAGCGGAGAATTGATCTCCTCGCTGCAGAAGGTGTTAAGTTTGTTGCTAATGCTCATGTTGGAGTGAATGTCGACGCTACTAAAATACGTCAAGAAAACAATGCATTAATACTGGCTACTGGAGCTACATGGCCGCGTGATCTAAAAGTTCCTAATAGAAATTTGGATGGTATACATTTTGCAATGGAATTCTTACAACTAAATACGCAGAGTCTCTTAGATTCAAATTTGGAAAATGGAAAATATCTGAGTGCAAAGGATAAAAAGTAAATTTCGATATTTTAAATATTTAAAAATTTTGCAATCAACTAATTAATTTCTTTTTTTTAAAGTGTAATTGTTATTGGAGGAGGCGACACTGGTACTGACTGTATAGGCACATCATTGCGTCATGGTAAATACGCTATGTTAATCTACTTAATTTTACATTGCAACATACTTTAAGATTTATTTAATTTAATTCTTCTTTACTTTCGTATAATCTAGGCGCTAAATCTATAGTTAATTTTGAGCTATTACCGGCGCCACCAGCAACCAGAGCCAAAGATAATCCATGGCCACAATTTCCTCGAGTATTCAAAGTAGACTACGGCCACGCTGAAGTTCAAATGAAATTCGGAAAAGATCCCCGTGAATTTTGTATACTAACAAAAGAATTCGTATCTGACGGCAAAGGTCACGTCGCAGGTCTAAACACTATTCGTGTCGAATGGTCAAAAGACAATGCTGGTCGATGGACAATGAAAGAAATTCCCGGTTCAGAACAATTTTTCGCTGCCGATTTAGTGCTGTTGGCTATGGGATTTTTAGGTCCCGAAGATAAACTAATACATAGTCTTGGACTAAAAACTGATGCACGAACAAATATTGAAACTCCAAAAGGCAAATACTCGACCGTCGTTCCAGGTGTGTTCGCCGCTGGTGATTGTCGCCGTGGACAAAGTTTAATTGTGTGGGGAATTAATGAGGGACGTCAAGCTGCACGAGAAGTTGATCAGTATTTGATGGGTGATTCTAATCTTCCAGTGTCGGGTGGTATAAAACAACGCACTCTCGAATCTCTTTCAAATCAATCTAATCATGGGCTTGTCGTTGTTGCCCGTTAAGAACTTTATTTCATTAATTAATTAAAAAAATTTTTATACATTCCCCCTTATTTATTTTGTAATTTAATTATAGTAAATTTTATGTACATGTAAATAACAATTATAAATATACATAACAATACAATACAAATACTTATGTGATTATAACTTAATGGTGAGAATAATGATTCCACAAGGATAATTATTAATTGGAAATTTATTCCATAAATCGATCACATTCAGAACATCAATTTTGTTAAACCTCAAAATTGTTTCTTTTGAATATAGAAATAATTCAGATTTTTTAGAAGTTTGAGGCGGCCAACGCGAACATAAAATATAAGAATTATATTTTTGTAGCGCATTTTTTTTGAAAAGTGGCGGCCATCACGACCACGTTTTGATTCTTAATCTGAATTAAGAAAATTTGCAACCGAAAAACTTACATTTCATATGACTTTTCTCGAATGTTGCAAGTTTAGTATTGAACAGAACAACTTCGTGACTATTTCTATCAGAAATACAACTCTTTCTACCAGAAAAATCACATCTCCTATCCTATTTATCAAACACTTTTATTAGTACTTCTTATTTTTATCTTCATTTTATTATTACATTTTACTATTCATATACATATCCCATATTTAATTTCTCTTTCATATATATTTATCTTCTTATTTTATAAATAAGTTGTCATATATGACCAAAAATAAGGTCTTCTCCAAATAATTCTTTTTAAACATCAAAATTGATAGGGATCTTATTTTTGAAATCTTGTTTCTTATTAATAGAACATGACTTAAAATATATCTTTGAATAATATATATAAAAAAGAAGAATAATAATCATATTTTATCAAAAAAAAAGATAACTATTATTCATTTTGTTCTGATCTTTAATAATATCAAGATAATTTATTTTAATATTAACAAATATATAATTTGCAAATAAGTAAAAAGCTTTAAAAAATCAACTTCTTAATTTTAAAAATCACAAGTCTTATCAAATTAATATTAAAAGAAAAGAAAAAGTTTTTTACTTGATTTAATAAAATATATAAGATTATCTTAGTAATTACATATTATAATTTCAAAATTAAAATATTAAAGCTTATTATTTAAATTATTATCAATTATAAATAATTTCAAAAAAATATTTATTCAAAATGAATTAAAGATTTTTTATATTAGTATAATTTTATTTTTTGTTGTAAAATAAAAATATTATAAAAATTATTCAAGAATTTTAAAGAAAAATTACTTGAATTTTAATAATATATAATCTAATTTTGTTATCTTAAAAATTATTAACTTAATTATATTATAAATATAAATAAAATATTAATATGATTTGATATGACAATTAAGTTTATTATTGAGAAAGTTAAAAAAAATATAGTTCATATTCATATTATAAGAAATAATAAAAATTAATTTATAATTATTTTATCTATTTTATAAATAAAAAAAACTTTAACTAATTATTATTTTTAAAGAGAAATAATAATCAAAAATCAAAAAAATATAATTATTATTACCTAATATTAATATATTTTTTCATAATAAAAACTGGATAAATAAAAAAGAAATAATAATTTAAACTTATAATTTTATAAAAAAATAACTAAACAAACATAATAAAAAATTTATCTTGCTTATTTGTAATTTTTTCAAGCTTATACTACTAATAATATCAAGAATAAAATGAAAAAGAATAATATTAATCTTGTTATTATTTTTAATAAACTTATATTTATCTTTTTATTATTAATAATATATATAATTAATAAGTAATAAAAGTAAAATAATTACTAATAAAAATTTAAAGTATACAAGTTTATTGTAAGATTATTTTATTAATAATTATAAATAAAATAAAATATAAGATAAATAGTTTTAATTTTATAACTTATAATTATTTTTATTATTTAAAAGTATTCAGATCTAAAGTTAATTTACAAAATAAAAAGATCTTATTTATAAGAAATAAAATAAATATAAAATATGAATAAATTAATAATAATTAATTAAAATATATATAGATTAAACAGAATTAATTAATTTAATTTGCATCTCTAAAGAATAACTGGAAGAAAGAATTAAAATGCTGATATATTATTCCAGATATATTTGAAAGATTATTAAATAACTTTTTTCTTTATAATTACAATATGAATTTAATAACTTATTATAATTTATAATAATATTTGAATAATAAAACTTATCCTATAGGATCAACAATGTAAAATTCATAATCAAGTAAAATACTTTTTATAAATTAATAGTATATTATACAAAATTAATAGAAGAAAAGAACTAATTATATCTCTTCAAGTTATTAAAGAAAATGAAATATAAGCTATTCTTATTAATTTACATTCAAGCTCTTTATCTAAATATTTTGAATATAAAGGAATCTATCAACAAATTATAAATAAATATTGATAAAATAATATGGGAACAGATATCAAGAATTATGTGAAAACTTGTAAGATCTGCCAATAAACTAGTAAAAAACTATCAAATAATCTTTATATTTTATCAAAATTAAATAATTCTTTGACAGAATAGTTATTAATCTTATTGAATCTAGTAAAATAATAATAACTAAAAATTAATATATTATTACAGCAATTAACTATCTTACAAAATAATCTGAAGCTAAAGTAATTTCAGATAAGAAAGCTATTACAATTATAAAATTTATCTTTGAAGAAATAATTTGTAAACATGAATACCCTAAAGAAATTCAATCAGATAATTAATTAGAATTTATTAATAAAATAATCAAAGAATTATCAACAAAATTTAGAATTAAATATAAATTTTCTTTATCTTATAATTCACAATTGAATAGAATAATAAAATACTTTAATAGAATACTATATACAATCTTACAAAAATTGATAATAGTACATAAACAAGAATGAGATATCTTCATTTCTGCTATTCTTTTTACTTATCAAACTAATAGAAATTCAATAACAAAGTATGAGTTATTTTTCTTGATCTATGTTAAAAATACTAAATTACTAATTGAATTAAAAATTCCTACCTATTTGGAAGAAGATTCTACAGAAGAAGAAAAATTAATATAATAAATATATCATACAGTAAATCAGTTACCTTAACAAATTTTGAAAGCAAGACAAAATATAAAAGAATAATAATTGTGATATTCTCAAATATTTAATGATAAAATTCAAAATGAAATAGTTTTTTGAAATTAAAAATAAAGTATTATTATTTAATATGAAATAATACTTAGTAATTAGAGATAAATTTTAATCTATCAGAAGTAAAGAATGATATTATATTCATAACTATACTAGATATAACTCTTATAAAATTTATGATTAGAAAGAAAAAGTTCACAAGTACAATCAACACTTCCTAAATATATACTTTCTAAATATACACTCTCTCTAAATGCATGATAGTTTGTGATCCTAATCTTGAGACTTAATACTTAAATGCATATTCTATATTCTGCATGTATAATAAATTTTGATAATTCTATCTATATGAGAATAATTCTCTAAATGCATATACGTAATTTCAAATATAAATTTAATAAGCAATATATTATTACTATCATATATCAGATAAAATTTATAATTGATAGGATTTTGCAATATTTAATTTAGATATTTAATATCAGCTACTATTATCTAATATATCAATATTGGAAGAGTTATCATTATCTATGCAGACCATTCAATCAGATCACTTAATCAGATTATTTAATCAGACCATTCAATCAGATCACTTAATTAGACTATTTAATCAGATCATTTAATCAGGCCATTTCAGTTTAAAGATCAAATAGAACTTATTATAAAGTATTATAATTTTAATAATCAAATAGCTATTTAAAAAAATAAGATTTATAGTATCATTAATTTTAAACTTTAAAATTGTAATTAATTATATATGAATACATAATATCAATTAATAAAATTATCATGCTTTCAAGAATAAAGATTACTTTGACAGATATCCAAAAATATGAATTTTATCTGTATATTTATCATAGTTTAGAGAATCAAATAGAGTATATTAACTGAATTAAAAATAAATAGAATATCAGAATTAGCAAATCTATAGTATTACAAATTCTTTAGATAAAGAATAAGTAACTTTTAACTGAAATTAATATACCAAAAGCGAAAAGATATAGATTAGTTATATTTTTACAATTTGAACAAGCTCTTAAAGAATTTGTATTGATACGTTAGCATCAAGTAGTATTAAGTAATGTTATTTTAATCAAATATACTAAATTATTAGTAAGTAAACTAGAGATTTCTAAAGATACATTAAATTTCTCTATTGATTAACTTCAGAAATTCAAAAAATATCATTCTATATATCAAGTCAAACTCCATGAAGAAGAAGTATCTATTGATCTGATAGCAGTTTCTAAAACTTTATCATGATTATATAATATATGTAGTAATTATCCTCCTGAATGAATCTATAATATAAATGAGATAGAACTCTTCTATCAGTAAGTAAATATATTTTTGTAGATAGTTTAATATAATAATAAATATTATACTAATCTTTATAGACTGAAGCTAGATAGATTGCTAGTCACATAACATCTTGCTGGTTATAAGAAAGATAAGAAACATCTTTTTATCACCCTTTGTGCAAACTCTAATAGGTTACATAAATTAGATCCTCTAGTTATTGACAAATATGTAAAATCACATTATTTTAAAAATGTAAATTCATAACCTATCAGTAATATATTAAAATAATAGTAAAACTTGGATACTTACATCTCTATTTCAAGAGTAGATTCAAAATTTTGATAATCAAATAATCAATAAGTATGGAAATAATTATATTCTGCTTTTCATAAATAATTATCCAAGCTATAGATTAAAAGATTTGAATATTTAGCATGTTAATATACATTTTCTCCTATCTAATATGATTGCCAAGATCTAACTTATAGATAGTAGAATTATAATAGCTTTCAAAAAATATTATCATCATCATTAAATTTGGTATTATATAATATATTCTTTGCTAAAATTTAAGAGAGTTTAATATTAATATCATATTTTATTTATAGTTGAATATTAAAGTAAGTTAAAATTGGATAATAGATAGAACAATAAAAAATAGATATTCTTCAAGCTATCTAATATATTAGTAAAGCATAGGAAGAGATTATAACTAAAACTATTTGTCAATGCTGATGGTATATTAGAATTCTTCCTAAAAGTAATAATGTCAATATACAAAATATTTCAAATAATATTCATATAATTAATAATTCAGTTCTTGATAAAATCTGCAGAGCACTCAAAAATCTTAATCTTTTAGAATTGATGAAAATTGAAAAATTTTTGATAATCTTCAAAGAAAATATTGTTTATGAGATTTCAGATAATAATCAAATAGTTACAGAGCTTGCTAAAATTTTTAAAGAAAAGAATAGTAATAATTTAGAAAATACAGATAATGGTACTGAAATAACTATTATTAGTATGAGTATAGCTTTAAAAAGTATGAAAACTATACAATCATTCTTAATACAACAAGAAAATATGAAAGATTAATTGAAGCTTGCAAATATTTTAGAAAAGTATATTAGAGAAAAGAAGATTAATTTAATGTAATAATCAAACTTAGATCAATATTTCAAATAAATTATAATATCTGAAAAATATTATAAATATTATTATATGAACTGTATTATCACTCTATAAGTATATCAGCTTATATTGTTCTTTAAATATATAGTCTCATACTTTTAGTCTCAAGATATGTATTTAGAGAGAATTAACTATATTTTATTAATAAAAAACAACTCAAATATTATCATGATCACCAAGATTAAAGATGACTCCTCAATTATTTATTTAAATTTTAATGGTTATAGTTTTTGTTGATAGTTGCAACATATGTACCACAATTAGCTGCAATTATATCATTAATGATATTATCAGTTTTAGCCAATTAAATTTTAGATATTATATTATTATATAATTTTAAATAAATAACTTTAATTTTAAATATCT
>CAJVPS010001130.1:0-17209 GCA_910591765.1 Ambispora leptoticha | reverse complement strand
TCGGAAATGGAGCGTTTGGTGAAGTTTATAAAGCCGAGTTGAAAAACAAAGATTTAACTGTAGTTTTAAAATACTTTCATAAAAAAGATGAAAAATATAATGAAGAAATATACAAACATTTTATTAAAGAGGTATCATTTTTAAAATGCCCAATTCAAGACTAGACTAGTTTAATAAATGACGCTTCATTCTATAGTTAAACATCCTTACTCAAATTAATTGTCATAAAAATATTATGAGTATATTTTGCATTAATTGTCTCTGTTCACTTTGAGCTAATCTTCGTTGATATACTACTATACTGAATAGTTCCTTAATAATTCTTTCCCGAGGCTATACTTAATTTTGCTCCAGATGTTCGAATATAACTGGACGGCTCGCGAATAACTAGCTGCATCATTTTCTTGCAGTCAAGTCCAAATCCTGTAAAGGATTGTAAATTTTCCAAAGAAGGAGAATAATAAAGATGACAATAGTGTGGCAGGTAGTAAATGTTACATTTTTCTTAAAAATTGTTGGATCTATCAAAAATGAGACATAATACAAGGTTAGATAGAGGCTCCGACTAAATAGTTATTAAAAAGAGGGTTCCCTGATTCTTCCAAAAGGTCTCTTGTGATAGTTCTTGCAAGAACTATTATTTAAATGATTGAGAGATGCGGAAAGAAGTATATTTTAAAAGGATGTTTAAGGTAGACTTAATTAATTCATGAGATTTAGAGGAATACAGGTAGTTTCTGCTCACTCCAACACAAAACAAAGAGTTGGACTTATTAATGTTGGCCAATAAATTAATTAACATGAGGAATTAGGCACAAAGCAAATTCATCACAGTATGAAACAATTCAACGGTTAGACTTATTCAATGCCAAAACGAAATACTCAAGGTAAATTATGGTTTATTTAGAGTGGAGTTCCGCTATCGTTTTATGTTATGCAAAAAAGAGATAAAAGCCCACTTGTACGCAAGATTTCAGGTGAGCGATGACAAAACGGATATTGACAGGTAAAAGGATTTGCAATGGTTACAATGGTTAATTAATTTTTTTTATTGTCGTCGTTTCTTGTTCTTATTAGAAGGCCAAGAACTCGCCTTTTTATACATGTAAGTTTCTAGAAACTGCTTAACGGCCAATTTCTATGTTAATTGAGTGTTTGGGGGTTTTGATTTAATATTGGATCTATTTTTAGAATGGTGTCAAGTCGCTCTTTGACTTTCCGATTTGAGTCCTTGGAGGGGAATTATCAGAAATAATAGAAAATAAACGGGTGTCGCAACACATCTTCCCTACACCAGCATCCCGACACCACTCTTCACGAAATTTCAACATTCCTATAACCCAACATCCCGACAATTCAACATCCCAACAATTCAACATCTCGACAACCTAACATCCCGACATCATCTTACATTTTTAAAGAAGATTCTTTATATTCTTTATTCATAGTACATGTAATAGTTGATGAAATGTTAGTGGCCGATCCAAGTTATATTTGTCGGGAAGTTCGGGATTATCTGGAAGTTTGGTATGCCGGGATGTAGGACTGTCGGGAAGTTGAGTTGTCGGAAGTAAAATTCAAAAAGCGTAAATGTCAGATGTAAACTTTGCTGTCCAGATTTTTCAATGATAATAGCAATTCGCAAAGTGAATTAATTATTATAATAATGACGGTTACCAAGTTATTTCATTAACTATAAGATGATGCAGCAATTATCAATTCCCACGAAGCTTATTGTGTGATTCAATTGTTACTGCATTAATTGTTGGTAGAAACCGCTTTCATTATCGTTATTGATTACCATTGGATGTTTGTGAAACCATGGCATATTGGTTATTCCAAATTCGGGTAAAAATTAATGAATTACGGGATTTTAGGTCGTTGTTCCAAATTAAGGAATTACGGAAATTGATTGTTATTACAACAATATCGATATGCACATGTAATTCGGAAGTTTAGTTTCTGTTATTGTTAGTTTCATAATCTATAAAGTGTTGATTAGGTCTGTATAGTGAATTAGCTAACCTTATAATAATAAGGATATGTACATGAATAAATTAACTCTTGTGCATTTTTCCAACTAAATCTTTGACTAACATAGTCAGAACATGATTTAACGACTAATCCTACCCTAAATGGGAAATACAAGTCAACCACGCTAAATCGAAGTACTGATTAAAACTTCGTTCTACTCAATTAAAAAATCTCTATTCATGTACAACGACTATAATGCTATAATTAACTAGAATATAATTATTATAAATAAATATAAAAAATTATAAAGTCATAAATATAATAATTAGGATTAGTTCTTGAATAATTTTAAATACTTTAAATAAAAATTCATTATCCTTCATATCTTCTTCAAACAAGAAAATAGGCAATTTGCTTATTTTTCAAACTACTACCGAGATAGTCAGAGTTAATAAATTTAAATTCTGCATAAGTTGTTGTAATATTAAATACTCCATGTGGACAGGATTTTGGACATTTATCCAGGACTAGGTTAACAAAAAACGGGCTTTGCGGACATGATAGTGACATTTGCTGAGATTTATCAAACTCGATTTCAAATCTTTTTTTATGAATACCCTCTTTACCGCGTTGACGTTTTATTTGTGCTTGTCCGAATTTTTTAGTTTCTACCCCGGTTATTATGCTGAGTGAAAGGATGAAATTGTAATTAATCAATTTAAATAGAAACATTTTCAACATTATTTACCTGTAATTGATTGAAAATTTTGTGTTTAAACCATCCAATTGATAAACTAGTTCTTCTTTTAAATAAATTGCAGTATAAATATTAGTGAGATTCAAATAGTAATGAAATATTAATTAAAATACTTACTTCTTTCTAAATCATAACAAAAAGCACAAGCCTTGATAACACCATTCTTATCGTTATAAACAAAATGCGATCTTGTAACATATTTTGAAGTCGCGTAATCTTCTTGCAAATTTGTAGATCTTGAAACACATGTAGCCAATAGACTCTCATTCGGATTTAGCAAACGCGAGGGTATAATTGCTGAGCAATATTCATTTTTCGTTGTGATTTGTGATTCTCCACTTTCAAAATCTAGTTTTTGTTCGAGCAGATTCAACATGGTTGATGTTCCAAGTACGATCCAACCCAAATTAATTGAAAATATTTGATATTTTGGTGTTTTGTTCAATGACCCAAGTCGATGTAATAGAATTACAGGCTGATCTTTATCGCTGATATAATGAACTCGAGAAGCGAATATTGTATCTGAGTTGTCATCTTTCATTTCTGTAACAAAAATTTGATAATTCGATAGGTTGTATTCTACCGGAATTTTGTAAACGTGTGGCTTCGATTTGGAAATATCCATTCTAAATTCTAATTTTTCAACCTTAGAATAAATGATTCTTTTTTTAAGTTTCATGGCTACTTTTATCCTTCTTTCTTCATCAAGAATATCAAATATTGAATGAACATCAGAAATTGCGGCCACCTCCCACGTTTTATAATCTTCTAATGACGTAATCCATCCTAAAAATTACAGTACAATAAGTACAGCCCATGCAACTCTTTTGATAAATATAGTTTTACATACCACTCATTCCGTGTTCATGATAATTTTTTTCCAAGCCGCCACGACATTGAAAATAAGCGTGCGTGTATTCGTTAGTTTCTGCAATTCTTTGATTTCTACCTCGCCCAACTGATCCTCCAATACAAGAATTAATAAAACCTTCTTTATTTTTGTCGTTATCAATTTCATAACTATTTGATCCTCCTTTTTTAACATACAAAATGCATCCACCAATTCCTAATTTTTTACACCAAAATTGACCAAACTCTTTTGTGACTTGTTCAAGGGAGTTACGGCAATTTTTTGAATTGAGTGCTTCGTCTACTGCTGAAATAAATTCTTCAGTTGGCTCAACTTCTAATTCAGACATTGGAAATATCGCATGTATTCTTATTGATTTATAATATGTTTCAAATTTCTTCTTATTGTAATGATCGATAAAATTCGATTGGTAAGCGCCACCAAGCTTCGCAGAAATTGGTACACTGTAATTTTTTACACAAACAAACCGATAAATAAAAAATAATTATCAAATAAAACTTAAATAAATCTATCGTCTTACTATGGCAGGTTTACACATAGGTTTGTCGTGACGAATAAATTTTTTACACTAATATTGTCTATTTCCGTTTTACAAATTACTTCTTGATCCGAAGTAATTGGTCTTCGCAATGTATCCTTCGGATGTTTTATAATTTTAAATGCTTTTCTCGCTGAACACTTTAGTCCCTCATCCGTGAAAAATAGTCCACATTCAAGTGAATTTTTTTCGATAATATCAGCCCAGTTTGGTTCAAGCTCGCCCTTTATTTCCAAAGTTTTCTCAGCGTCAATGACATCTTCAATGCAAATGTCCTTTTCCTCGCATAGCGGAATTTTAGGTGAGCCATTTTTCTTTAAGCATATAAAATACGCTTTACGTCCCATTTTTATACCATGTCTTTCCGAAAGTATGTCACGTATTCCTGTAAGCGTTGCAGCTTTAGGAAGCCAAATAAAGAATGCATCATTATTAACTTTAACAGAAACTTTGAAGCGTTCCATATTTATCATAAAAAGGATTAAAAAAGCAGCGAGTATAAATTATTTAACGTACATATATACATGTATTTGTGCGTCGCAATTGTGTGTGACATGATACATGCACACGTACTTGAAAAAAAATACGTGTACTTTTATTTGGTTTTACATGTGCATTGTAGTTAATTGAACGTAAATTTACACGCAACCACAATGGTTTATGCTTGCATGAATAACAATCTTAAAAGTAAATTAGACTATGATAATAATTATCGTTATGTTACATGTAACAATGATTTTCCAAAAAATTTTGTTAACAGGTTCAATTTTCAGATTTGGTGGTGTTACATGTACATGCGTTGCTAACGGGTATAAGAATCAAATTATTTTCCTAACGCTAGAAAACCAACTCAAAACTTAATAGATCTATGTACATAAGTAATGTCGTCATCCTCTTGGTCAAATATAATTTCGGAAAATCAAATAAAATATCTTGACTTTAATATATTCACTTATTCTTTTATATATTAATTTGCTCTATTTAATTATTTATTATTTAGTAATAACATAAAGATTAATAATATTAGATATTCTTTATCACCAATTTAATTTCCATCTACGTTTTTACGGAATTACTCAAGGTAAATATATTCATTTTATCTTTTTCAAAGGTCCTTTAATATAATTCATTAAAGAATAAATTTTTTTTAGACACGAATTCAGAAAAGTACTTGCTTGTTTTGAAATATGCTAATGGCGGAACTCTTATCGAATATTTGAATGATAATTTTGATAAAATGAGCGGCAATGACAAATTGAGTTTGGCTAGACAACTCGTTAAAGGAGTAAAGTGCATACATGATGCAGGCCTTATTCATCGAGATTTGGTAAAAAATTTACGTTAAGCAATTTTGTAAATTAAATTTATCGTTATCAATACTGATTTTAAATATTTATTAACAGAATCACAATAATATTCTTGTGAATAAAGGAAATATCAAAATTTCGGATCTGGGCTACTCAAAGCTTACAAATGATCCAAAAATAAATCTAGGTTATACTGATCCAGCATTTCTAAAAGATACGATTAACTTTAAATTTAATGAAAAATCAGATATTTTCAGCCTTGGTATGCTATTCTGGGTTATTTCCAGTGGTCGTCCTCCGACTAATAAATATCGACGCATTTCCTTGTCGGAAAATGAAAAAATTATCGACGGGACTCCAGATGAATATGTTGAGCTTTATCAAGCATGTAGAAATTATATACCAGCAAATCGCCCAGATATTTATGAAGTAAATCAGCAACTCAAGAAAATTGAATGGACATCAGAATCAATTAATGTGAATACAAAAATGCCATTTTTTAATGGAAACGAATTGATAGAAGCCGCAATAAGAGAAAATCAAATATTTTTTTATGATTTCAATGACTTTGCCGATAAGAATGTTATTGGAAATGGTGCATTTGGTAAAGTTTATAAAGCAGTAATGAGAAACGAAAATTTGACTGTAGTTTTAAAGAGTTTTTATCTAAGCGACGAGAAGCGCACGGAAGCAGAAGTAAAAAATAAGAAATTTATCAAAGAGGTATTTGCAATATTTGACGAAATAAACAGAAATTGTATACCTATAAATTCACACATTAGTCTATAATATTTATTAGTTAAAAATTCTTTTTTTCAAACTTAACCACAACAAAAATATAATTCGTTTTTATGGAATCACTAAAGGTAAATACGCATAGTTATATCTTCATAATTGAAAAATTTTCTCTAATGATCTTTAAATTAGATTTACATACGCAAAGATACATGATGGTTACGGAGTATGCTGATGGCGGAACTCTTAAATATTTTTTAAACTCAAACTTTTCTAAATTGACTGATAACGATAAGTTAAATTTAGCCAAGCAACTTGCACAAGGAGTAAGAAGTATACATAATTTAAACATGATTCATGGTTATTTGGTAAGGCGTAAAGCATTATATTAAATTAATTTATTTATTAAATTTAATCTTTTCTAATTACGAATTTTTTGTATGTAGAATCATAATAACATTCTCATCCACAATAAAAAAATTAAAATTTCGGATTTATGCTATTCGAAACTTCCAAAAGAAAATTCAACAAAAGAAGATTGGGCAATATTAAGTTATAACGATCCCGCCACACTATTAAGTGGTCAGGAAAAAATTTTGCGCAATAAAAAATCAGATATTTACAGCCTTGGTGTTTTATTCTGGGTCATCTTTAACGGCATTCCAGATCGACACGCGTTTGCCTCAAATTCACTCAATGAGAAAGAAAAAACTCCTGTTAAATATGTCAAGTTATATGAGTTATATCAAGCATGTTGGGATGATTTACCTGAAAATCGACCTGATATTTACAAAGTAAATCAACAATTAAATGAACTCGAATGGCCATTTGACGGAAACGAATGGATAGAATCCGCAATTAAAGAAAATCGAATAGAATTTTTCGATTTTAATGACTTTTCTAATAAAAATGTTATTGGAAATGGCGCATTTGGTGAAGTTTATAAAGCAAAAATGAAAAACGAAGATTTGACTATTGTTTTAAAGAGTGTTTATCTAAGCGATGAGAAAGGTTCCGAAGAAACAAATAAGCAATTTATCAAAGAGGTATTACCTATATTTGAGAAATAAACTAAAGACATAAACTCACACTTTTTTAACATATTTATAGATAAAAATTCTTTCTAAATTTAATCACAACAAAAATATAATTCGATTTTATGGATTCACCAAAGGTATAATACGCATAATTATATCTTCATAATCAAAAAATTTTCTCTAATAAGCTTTAAATTAGATTTACATACCCAAAAATATATGATGGTTATAAAGTATGCCGGTGGTGGAACCCTTAAAGATTATTTATGCGAAACTTTTTCTTATTTGAATGGTGACGATAAATTAAGTTTAGCAAAACAACTTGCGCAAGGATTAAAAAGTATACATAACTCGGATATAGTTCATGGTGATCTGGTAAGACGAAAAGCATAAGGCAAATAAATTTATTTATTAAATAGAAACTTGTACTAATTACAAAGTTTTTCTGATGATAGAATCATAATAATATCCTCATCCATAAGGGAAAAATTAAAATTGCGGATTTAGGTTATTCGAAACTTTTGAAGACAAACACAAATTCACCGAGAGATTTGGGAACATTAAGTTATATTGATCCCGCATTTTTGGATTATTCAGGGAATTTACTACGCAATAAAAAAGCAGATATTTACAGCCTCGGTGTTTTGTTTTGGGTTATATCCAGCGGTTGCATTCCAAATCGGCATGTATTTGCCTTAAATTCATCTAACGAGAAAGAAGAACCAATTTACGGAACTCCTGCTAAGTACGTGGAACTATACAAAACCTGTTGGGATAATTTACCTGAAAATCGACCTAATATTTATAAAGTAAATGAACAACTAAATGAACTCGAGTGGCTATCAGAAGCACCAGGTTATGCGTCAACGCTTCCAGAAGTCGTAGATTATGACGTGAAAAATTTAGCCGCCGCAGATGAAAACGAATGTACGTCAGAGAATTATTATCGCAATAAACAAGGTTTTGACGAATAGTATTTACTGAGCAAAAAAAAATTTTTGATGAAATAGGCGTCGAACTAAAATCGCATTACAATTTATACAGCTGTTATCCTTTTAAAAATGCTGTAATATAGTGAACTAAATGTTTTCTTTACGAACAGGATTCATAATTGGAAAGAACTTTACATTAGCAATTGAAAATTTATGAGATTATCACTATCAAATAAGAAACAATATTAATTACAAACTTAATAAATTATCACATAGCTTTAACATGTACATGTGCGTGTGCATGAACATGTACATGTATATGAAATAACTCGAGCGTATTATAAACACATGACTTACTTTTTCCTCCGGTTCTCGATCCCGGAAATTTTTATCTTATTATTAAAGATCGATTTAAAAAGGGTTTAAAGCAGATTAGAGAACAAAGTAAAATTAGCTCACTGACATTTTTTATCAGTTCTTCAACTTAGGTTAAACATCTGTTTTTCATATTTGATTTACGACATTGTTGATGAAAAACTCAGGCATTGTTACGACTATCCTATCTATAGCGGTTCTATAATGAACTTTTTAATAGAGCCAGCTCGTTATAGAAAGAATCGAGCATAACAAGTAAGAAAAATAAAAAAATCATATTATTTTATACGTAATTTATTTACAAATCAAAATCGTAACCAACGAAACTCTATAAAAAATTATAAAAACTTAAGGGGATATCCCCATCATCCACGTTAAATAATTAGTAAACTACTTATATAAGTTAATTGACTTGTGTCCTTCCCCACCCGTCCAATTTAACGTAAATCATGGTTTGCCCTAATACCTTATAATATATCGATATCGATATAAGCAACGCATTTCTTTTCTACTGTTATGGATAAACATGATTTCAAGGTCGTGACCAAAGAGTACGTCTATGTCTTTCTCACGCTTCCCCGTCCAATTAAGAAATATGTGATTATCATATCTTCCCATAATTTTAGAAATAGCAAAAGGTGGAGGTATAGGAAGAGAACTAGTCTGAGACGAAAATTTGTTGGAGTATTACAGATAACACTTTCATTTCTTGAGAAAGTTGGGATGAGGAATTAGTTATCACAGGAGAATACTCAGTTCGGAAAAATAGAGATTTCCGTAGAACTAGAGTGTATCAAGAGAATTTTTTCTCCTGGTTGTCGCATTATTTATTATATTTGCTTCGTGTTCAATATTTTTTAACATTTCATTACGTGGTTCATAGCTTAAGAATCTAAAAGATTTACCAGTTTTCTTTTTTTTGCGACTCTCTTTAAAGTTTGCAACGTTTTCGGTCATTTTTTACGCGTCTACAATATACTCGTTACAATGCAAAAATCTACTGCAAATTCGCAAGAATTCATATGTAATTTGCAAATAACATATGATTAGAAATTCGATTGCTATATAATAACAGTAACGATAACAATATAGATGTCTGATTGTTTAATCCCGAATGTATGAATCAAAAATTTCTAAATATAGAAGGTAATACTTGATCATGGTTAACCGTTTCGAGAAAATTCTTAACTGGTTAAAGCTTAACCGGTTATGATCACTACATGTACAAGTATATTGTGACCAATTCGCTACAATGCAGTCTAGCCCTTTAAGGTATACACGACAATAATTAATACATGCACATGTACAGTACATCACCCTTACAAAAAGTGTCCGCTTAATTTTCTAGTTTTAGAAAATATAAATTTTTTAATTGAAAACAGAATGCTTATCCCCTATCTGCGCAATCGATTACCAAATTCTTTGATATTTTTTATTAGATTCAACTTGATTTCTACTAACAGAGAATATATTTTTTGCTGTTTTTAAAAAAATCATTTTTGAGCAATGCCTAAAAGATCTGAACTTACAGATTTTGAATGTGAAGAAATTGTTGATCTATGGAAAGGCAAAAAAAAAACAATAAGTGAAATCAGTAAAATATCAAGACACCTAAATTCATTGTTGGTAATGTAATAAAAATACAAAAAAATCAAGGTCAAACTGCTTCAACACCACATTCCGATAGATCTGAAACATCAAATATTCATATAAATATATACATGAACAAATTGCTATGTAACTCATTAATGAAAAATTAATCTGGAAAATATAAATATACCATTAAATAGAGCAGATTTTGCTGATTCTAATCATGTAAATTTTTTATAAAGTTAAAGTTTAGGATTTGGTGGATTTTAATAAAAAAATAATATTATTGGTTGTGCTATAATTATATTTAAATATTGTCGATCATTTTTATGATATGTTTGGGTTTAATAACTATTACTATTACAATGTACACTCACTGGACAAAAGTTTGGAATCGCCCAATTTTAACGTCAATAGCTCTTTAGAAAGCTAAAATCTTAAGCTTTAAAAATATAAAATATATGTCAAACTCAACCAATACTCGCAGAAATTGCCAACTTACGGATTTTGATCGCGGCGAGATAGTCGGCGCTTGGCAGTGCGAACAAAAAATAGGAGAAACTCTAGGACGACCCAAATATACAGTTCATAACGTCATACAAGAGTTTGGCCAAACCACAGTTGCTGCCCGAAGCGGTAGACCATCAATATTAATTCAATACTGGTTTAGAAATTTCGGTCAGTTCTAAAACCATACGTCATAATCTTCACGAAAGTATGTTTTTTGGTCGGGCTGGTCTAAGAAAACCTTTATATCTGAGGAAAATCGTCGTAAACGATTAAAATGGTATCCAAATGAAAGATTAGTTCTTGAATGGGAATTAGTAATTTGGAGTGATGAATCAAGGTATTTAATATTCAGAAATGATTCACGGCAATGGGTTTGGCGTCGACCCCATGAAAAATATGACGTTGATTGTCCTCTTCCTAGTATGAAATCGGGTAATCGAGGAGTAATGGTATGGGGATTTTTTATCCGAAATGCACTCGGACCATTAATCGAAGTTGACGGTGCAATAACTATGTAGAATTGCTTGAACAGCATCTTCGACTATTTTTAGATGAACCACTAGCTAGTTCTGTTCATCTTTTTCAAAATGATAATGCGCCGGTTCACAGAAATTATCATGTTGATGAATGGAGAGAAAGAGAAATCTAATAGCTTCACTTCCATAGCCTACCCAGAGTACTGAACTAAATCCAATTGAGCATTTATGGGATGTTTTGGAAAGACGAATTCGTGCACGACTAACACATCCCAAAAATCCGGAAGAATTGATGGATGCACTCGTGGAGAAATGGAATGAAATCGGACCGGAAATTTTAAAAAATTTGGTTGAAAGTATGCCGAGGCGAGTGCAAGCTGTAATTGATACAAATGGGTATCCAACCCGATATTATATATATGTATGAATAGCCCTACTTTTGCTGAATAAAATGATATATTTTTTACCATAATTATTTAAAGAGAAGTTGAGAAATATTAATTCATATCAAAATTCGAGACTAAAGTTTTGTCTGTACATGTAAATCAAATCTACATGTATATAGTGATCATTTTTATATTAACATGTATCGATTACGTTATTGTTACTTGTACATGACCTAAAAATGAGACACATGATTTCAAGGGAATACTAAAGCCAGATAGTACGGTATTTATTATAATTCAGACCGGCATTATGATTATCATAATGCATGCCTGAATTCATCAAGTTTTACATACATGTAGATAATTATTTAACATTACACGTAATCAAATTTCCTAATTTTTTTCGAGTCTGCCAGGGCGACCCCTAAAAGTTCGGGCCACGTGATATTGCTGATCGACACTGGCGCTTCCGATCTGTTAATTTCCGATCCATGAAATATTACTTAGCTTGATCCGGTCACATTTAATAATATATTAAAAAAATAAAGTTAATATAAATCATTTAAGCTGATTTATTATTTTAATAAATACATCTCCAATATAATATTTAAATGCTATTTCTCTTATATACTATCAAGTAATTGAAATCTAAAAATCTAGATAAATATATTATATTAGGTTCAATTTAGATAATACTTAGAGTTTAAATTCCCAAATTTTATGATCACATGATTTTAAACATGTTAAAGCACATTACTTCTTTGCTGTTCAATACCTAAATCCTAATGCTAATTACAAAACAAATACATTAAATGTATTATAAAAGATCTCTTACATACTACTGTTCAATACCTAAATCCTAATTACATACAAATAAATTCTTAAAAAATGATATTTTGTACTAAATGCAAATGCAATCATCCTGATAATCAATTTACCTGGAATGATATATGTCACAAGGTATGTAGAAGATGTAAGAAGAATTGGGATCAAAGAAATAAGAGCACATGTCACCAGCTAGAATCATAGCAAATATGTCAGGAGAATCACAAGAACATATTAATGATATCATATAAATCAAAATTAACTATCTTGATATAAGCAACTTTATCAAACATAAAATCTGAGATCTAACACTGGCACACATATTGATGAAATAGCTAATATAGCTTATAAGACTCACTTATTGGTACAATTAGATATTATCATCACTCAAAACAAGATAACAAAAGAGATGACTAATCTTGTAATTGCAAAAGTTAAAGATAGTATTAATTATTCATGAAAGTAAGTAATTTCTTGTGAAATAAATTTTTATTAGATTATTACTTACTAACTGAAATATATTATTAAAGTTTTCATAATTTAAATATATTCAGAAAATTTGGAAATATAATTAGTTATTTTTCTTATTTATATTACCAATTAAGAGATATATAGAGTGAAATATATAAAGATTCTAATTATAAATGACAAATATAATATGATTATAAAGAGAAAGTTATTGTATATATCAATATGATACTTAGTATTATAACAGTGAATATATATTATGAATTTCTCCATCTGCATTCAGATCTTTACATTAAGATGCCTAATGAACTATGAAAAGAGATTAATATATATTCATATCTTGCTATAGTAAACTTAAAAAATCATCTATAACATCAAGAATTTAATATTTCAAAGTACTTTCTCAAGTATATTTACTTTTGAAAGTCATAGCAGATCAGAAGTTAAAAGATTTGAAAACTATAGCTATCAGATTTATTATTCTATTACTAAATAAAATCAAGAATTATAGCTTTAATATTATTGAGATATACTTAGATATTACTTATAAAACTATATATAAATATTATGAACTTTATAATATTATAATAAAAGTTAAAAATACTAACTTTTTAATTATCTATTTTATATTTGATATAACTAAGACAGATATAAGTATTAGTATAGGCAGATATTATAAAGTCTTGATGAACTTCCTAGAAATCTTGAAGCTATATGATATTAATCCAAGATTTGTATTTATTAATAAAAATTTTGCAGAGATTAATATAATAACTAAGATGTGAGGATATTTAGCAATCCAACTACACACTTAATATATGAATCAAATTCTAAAACTTAAGCTTAAAGAAAAAGTCAAGCTATTAAATAATATAGATCATGAAATACATTATATAATAAAAAAAATGACAGTGATAAATTTTTGTATTTCTAAGCAATTATAATAAATATTTAAATAAAATTTGATATGTTAAAAAGTCTAAAAGATTTTTTATTAATCATAAAATTTTTAGTAGAGAATTTTATTATTATTTACTTTTATTACTAGTTCATATTTATTTTTTATTAATCATACTAAATTAATTACTATTTCATTAGGAATTACTTTCTATTCTTCAGTTAAAAATTATTTTAATTACTCAATATTTTGTGATATTTATTACTCAACTTTATCTTTAATTATTTATTACAAGTTTTCAATAGAATTAAGATCAGGACTATTTGCTAGCCAGTTAATTATCTTAATTCTATTTTCTATAATAAAATTTTTCACTATCTTGGATATGTACTTCAGATTATTATTCTATTGTAAATATCTATTATTATCATATATATTTCATATAGCAGATAAAAGTTAGATTTGCAGGATATTAATATAAAATGATCCATTTATTATTTTAATAAAGCAAAATAATAGTGTTTTTACTCTAAGTGAGATTTTATCTTATAATATAATCTTCTGATATATTTTAAATAGCTGTTAAAAAGATTTTATTCTAGTTTTATGTCACTAATAAATTTTGTTTTGAAAAAGATCAAATACAATCTTATTAGTAAAGATAGTATAGCTTTAGTTATCTTATATATATACTTCTGCTTATCTTTTTTATATTTTCATATACCAATTCATAAGCATTGATATTTTATGAGATATAGAGCTCATATAATTTTTTTTCTTAAATTTTGCCAAATTATTTAATATGATATTGATATTTCTTGATTTTTTTGTACTTTTATAGCAAGTTACCATATTAAAATATTATTATTATTATGTATATATTGTTTGATAGCAGTAGTAATTCTTTATATAATCTTAAATTTGTGATTATTCTTTTACTAATGCTTTACTATATCTATTTTTTTAAGTTTTTTGATATTTTATTTAATAATTCAAAGAGAAATATTTATTTTTTTAATGAATTTCATTTACTAAATATATTGTTATGATGAATTGATAAGTGAAGTTTCACTTTAATTCATCCTAATGATATAGGATTGGGAGAGACTGAAATAATTAAAAATAATGAGAGGGGAATTAGACTAAAACTTTCAATAATGACAAAGATTTCTAAGGTTTGTGCCAATATTTACAGATATTATCTTAACAAAGGGTAAATAAATAAAGAAATAAATAAATAAATCAAAGAAATTATAAAGATTAACTGAGTGAAGTCATTAGTAATCAATATAATTCAGGATTTAAATTGATTAAATAGTATAAACTATTAATCAAAGAAGGTTATAACTAAAGTAAAGGTAAAAATAAAATACGAAAACTAAATAACTAATCAAATAAAGGTGTATAACTTATTTATAGTAAAGATCATCTACTCTCAAAAATAATAAAGGAAATAAAACAAAGGGGTGACTTATTTATAATAGAGGTCTTCTACTCTCAAGACAATATCAAATAAATCAAAAATTAATATAACATTAATCCAAAAATCCAAATCAACTTTGTATGGTCAAAGAAATAAAACCGAGTGAAAGAAAAGATATTAATATAACAATTATATTTTCCAAATAATTCTTCAAAACCAAGAAAAGATACTAGTATAATTTATATGTTCCAAACAATTCTTTTCAAAACTTCACTTATTTATTTTAGCCAGAATTATGAAATTATCAGTCATATGAATCAGCCACAAGCCTTAAAAGTCACATGTCACAGGATAGATAAAAGTCATGTAATTAAAAATGAAAATATGAATTCTCTTCTTTTATTATATAAAGCAAATAACAACTTAATAGAAGAAAAATAAAAGTAATAAAACTATCCAAATGACTTAACAAAGTAAGAAAACAATATAACAGGTTCCCAACACTCTTCTCACAATGCAGTAAACTCCTGAATAATGAAAAATAATAATTTTTGGTATAAAGAAAAAGTAGATTTGCAAAACATAAACAAAAAGTAAACAAAAAGAAAAAGAAAAAAGACAATAACTATTACAATAATAATAACAATAAAACCTGTATCAGTCAACTAATAGTACACAGAAATTGAGATGAAATTATGAAAAAAGAGATTTAGACAAGAAAAATTCTCTTTATTTCTCTTACAAGAAGATAAAGAAGATAATGATAATACTTGATTTAATGATTAAAATACGGCTTAGTATAACAATAATGTAGATCTGTCACCTGAAAATCTGAAAATAGAATTCAGGGATGACATAAATAAATTAAGAGTTATAAAGATCATGCCAAATATTTACATGAAATTATAATTGGCATTAAACTCAAATTTTTCAGAGAAAAATTATTTTCTCAAGAGAATAATAAGTAGACTATAACAAATTTTTTATTAATAAAGTAACCTGTTGTTAATGTGAACTCTTTAATAGGTGTAAAAACTCAATTGATATCAATCATTAACAAGATAATAAACATTAATTAAGAAATTATGTTATAATTTTGGAATTATATTATATATTTTTGAATTATTTTAACTAGAAATTATTTTTGAGATTATACAAACACATTTTTTTTACTTAGGCTTTGGGGACAGTCAAATATTCCTAATATTTTTGAAGATTTTTTTAGTTTTTAAGTATTAAATTTTTCAAGTTTTTAAAGATTTTTAGTTTTTAATTTTTTTAGTTTAATGTGCAGATGCGCTGATTAAAGGCAGCACAAAGTTGATCATATCAATAAGTCTAACCAAAATTAAGTTATTTTTTTTAAGATTTTTTGATATTTTTGAGATTTCAAGATTATTTATTTTGTTTATTTGTTTATTTCCAGTTAAATAATTCAAGTTTACATGTGTATTTTTCCAAAATTATCCTTTTATTTATCTATAAATGTTGATCATTAAACTCTTATCATATTTCTCTTCTTTATAAAAGAATACTTTCTTTATGTATTTTTGCTCTTTACTTATCTAACAGAACAAGCACCTGGATCTTTGTTTTTCATCTCATCCAAGCAAGTTCAAGTTAGAAAGATTAATTATATTATTATTGAAGTTTATAAATTAGTATTTTGCAGGGTCTTTCAATTCTTCTATTGCTGCATATAATAGTAATAATTTGTAATATCCATCACAGAATTAGCCGTAGGCTACATGTAATATTATTATTTATTTTTATATAAACCTGGTATAAAAGAAAATAATGTTTTAAAATATCAGCAAAAAGACAAACTTCATACATTTTTTTATTATTATTATTTTCATTTTACAGAGTAAAATATTTAAGAACCTGGAAACTGTTATAATATAGATTTTTATATATATTTTATTAATTTTAGTTATTTTATACTCGTATTTTTATTGAATAATTATTTAATTATATTTTATTGGATAATAATTAAGATAGTATTGTTACCATAGTAACATAAAATTTCTTAATTCCTTAATTTTTCCCTAGTTATGAAATATTATATTTTATTATAGTTTTATTTATTTTATAATTATCCTTGTTT
>CAJVPS010001129.1:0-17214 GCA_910591765.1 Ambispora leptoticha | reverse complement strand
AGTTGAGATTTTTCAGAAGCAAAAGCAACTTCTAGATAGGTACATTTGCCATGAATGTATTTTAGCTTGGCACCAAATGCATCAGTACCAAATTGAAGATGAAAAGAGGAAATAAGTTGGTTGTCTGGGATGAGTTGAAGTTGCGAAATATCATATATGAGAGAAAAGTTACTGTCTGTTTGAAGAAAGATACCATAGTCTTTTGTGATATTATAAGTTGGTTTGTCCAAGATATATCTAGCAGCGTTGGCATAGGAAGAAGATTTCTTTCATGAGAGTTTTTCTTTTGGATTTATGGAAGACTTGGAGTTATCCGAAGAGATTTCCTAATTAGATTGGGAGGGCTATGTAGTGTGAGATCTCTTAATGTGATGGCGAGCAATCATATTGTTAGATTCTGAATTAGGTGAGTTGTTAAAGTTTCCATTATCATAATTATACATGTTAAAGAGAGAGAAATGGGGATAAGGTGGAAAATTGCCATATATGGCAAGTGGAAAAGGTGTTGGGGAATAGTAAGGGGCATGATGAGATGCATCTAGATTTTGATATGGGAGAGAAAGCCATTTATCATGACTGGATGGGGTGCTGGATTCCATAGCAAAGAAAATTCTTTGCTTATTTTTTTCTTTAGTTTGCCTGGTAGAAGGATATTCAGAATCACTATCCTGGCTTTCTTTATCCAGGATAAATGCCCTGGTATGTTTGGAGACAAGACTAGAAGAAGTTTCATTAAATTCTTGCTGAGAAGGAATACAATTTTGAGTTTCAATATTTTGTGAGGTGTTGTTTGAGATATCCGTGAGGTGTACAGATGAAAGAGATGATATTTTTAATATATAGATTTTAAGATAAATTTGAAAAGATACGTTACTTGTGGAATTAATTTTTGAATAATGAATAGCTGTAGCAAATAAAAATACAATTAAAATTTTTTCCTCATAATTCTTTATTTTAAAGAAGTTTAAATAAAAAAATAGTAATTTGAGAAAATTTTTTCACAAATTTTCTATAGTATTCAGCTAGATCAAGAAAAGATCTGAATTCTTTAATAGTTCTTGATTAAAAAAAATTTTTTATCTTTTGAACAATTAATAAGTTAAATAAAATTCCTTTTTCTATTATTATATATCTAAGAAAAGAATAATTCTCTTCTATAAAAGTTATATTTTTCTGAATTAAGTTTTAAATTGACTTTTTGAATTCTGCAAAATACTTTGTTAAAATGATTCAAGTATTTTTCAA
The DNA here is from genome assembly GCA_910591765.1 of Ambispora leptoticha. NCBI lineage: Eukaryota > Fungi > Glomeromycota > Glomeromycetes > Archaeosporales > Ambisporaceae > Ambispora > Ambispora leptoticha. The sequence continues at coordinate 15,969 of CAJVPS010001129.1, read as the reverse complement.
AATCTTTTAGAATATATTCAAGTTATTAATATATATATTGGCAAAATTCTAATTATAATTATCTAGCATAATATTTATTATTCATTAAAAAATTATTAGAGTATTATATAATTTAAAAGATATAATATTAAATTTAAAATAAAGATAAAAGTAGTTTTGGATTTTCTTCTTCTTTTATTTCAATTTGTCAATATTCAAAAGTTAAATTCATAAATAAAAATTAGTAGATATTTTCAAGTAAATTCATCTAATATATAAAGTATAATTAAAGTATTATAGTATAAATAATTATAAATAGATTATGTCAAAGTACATTAAAAGATATCAAAGAATGTTAAAGAATATCAGAGTACGTGAAAGAATATTAAAAGATATGGAAAGATATAAAAAGATGTTGAAAAATATGAAAAGATATAAAAGAATATGAGAAAATATCAAAGAATATCAAAGAATGAAAAAAGATATTTGAGATTATTATTCAAGTATAACTGTTCTACCAAAATTAAAAATGATCTTTCACTATACTATTCTACTATGTACATGAATATCATATTACAAGATAATAAAAATATAGATCCTAAATATTAAATAAAATATAATATTTAAAAATAGAAATGTAATAATAAATATAGTAATATGATATAGAAATGGTGATATTTATAAAATAAATAAAAAATATAAAAATATGTGATTTTGCATAACTAGGGAAAGATTAAGAAATTAAGAGATTTTATGTCACTATAGTAACATATGATTCTCCTTCAGAAAATTTTTGCTCCTGCAAAAATCAATTATTAATCTTCAATAGTTCTTTCTTATTTAAGTGATGTAATTTAGTTGGTGTAAACTCAAATCTATTATCAAAGGCTTCTTTTTCCAAGTGATAAATAAAGAAGACTTTATGAATAACATTGTATAATCTATCATGTATGCATTTTTCAAGAGTATCTTTGATATTCTTTTTAATCTCTGACATTTCTCTTGAATATTTCTGAAATTGAATCGAAAGTATATATCCAAGTTTATAGTATTATAATATCATTTGACTATTATTATCCAAAGAATTATTGTAAATTAATAACATGACTTCTTTAAGTTAGGTAGACCAATCTTTTTCCAAGATTGATTAAACATCTTCTATCTTGGATGTAGATACTTCAGGTTGTTCTTTGAAAGTGATTAAACTATCAGAACTTATAAATTCTGATTCTTCTTTAATATTCTCTTGCTTAATATTAACTTTGAATTCATCTTCAAATAAGATAATAATAAAGATATTTAACTAGTCAAAGTCTGAGTCAATAGTTGTATTGACTAGTTTAACAGGTACTTCAAGAGGTTCAATAATTGATTGAGTGTCCAAGAGAAAAGAGTTATCCAGTTTAATATCTTGAGTAAATTCAGATTGTATAAGTAAATCCAAGAGCATAATATTGGTTTCCTGTTCTGTATTATTGCAGGTGAGTAATCCATAAGTAGAAAAGGTAATCATTCCAAAGAGTTGATGTATAAGTATTTTTTGATAAATCTCTCCAAGAGATTTGATCATTGAAGAGGTAATTCAAGTAGATAATTGAGATATGATAAAGAATAATAAAGATAAAAGTATAAAGAAATTTGAAAAGATATAAGGTAATAAGAGTAAAAAGTAATGGATAAAAGTAAAAATATGAAAGAATAAAGAAAAAGAAAAGGGAAATAGAGGGGATATTTATATAAAATTTGAACTAAAATCTACTATAAGTGATAAGATATTAAAAATATTGGGGTAAGGATAATTATAAAAGTAGATAAAAATAAGATAGAAAAGAATTTTGAATATAAGAATAACAAAAATTAAAGGAATAATCCATGTGAGTTACTTAATAATAATTTGTGATTCAAAGTAATTTTGGTGATCATGATAATATTTGAGTTGTCTTCCATTAATAGAATACTTGAGAACTTTTTCATCCTGATCACGAATTTTATAAGAGTTATATCCAGCATAGTCATGAATATAGTACCATTCTTTACTTCAGATAGGTTAAAATTTATCTTTAATTACTGAATATTGTTTCATATTGAATATTAATACTTTGTTTTCAATTTTGAAAATTATTTTTTTTTGAATTTTATTATTATATATTTGAGAATATTATAATTGTCATTCTTCTATATTTTGCTTTGCTTCTAGTATTTGTTGTGATAATTGATCTACTGTATTATATATTTATTGTATTAATTTTTCTTCTTTTGTGAAGTTCTCTTCCAAGTAGGCAGAAATTTTTAATTTGATTGGTAATTTAGTATTTTATTCATAGGTCAAGAAAAATGGTTTATGCTTTATTGTTAAATTTTGATTTGTCTGATAAGCAAAAAGAGTAGTAGGAATGAAAGTATTCCATTCTTATTCATGTACTATTGTTAACTTTTGTAAGATCATACACAATATTCTATAAAACATTCTATTATTCCATTCATTTATGGATGATAAGATGAAGAAAATTTATGTTTGATTTCAAATTTTGTTGATAATTCTTTAACTATTTTATTGACAAATTCTAATCTATTATCTAATTGAATTTCTTTAGGATATTCATGTCTACAAATTATTTTTTCAAAAATAAATTTTGCGATATAGTAGTTTTCTTGTCTGGAATTGCTTTAGCTTCAGGCCATTTTGTAAGATAATCTATTACTGTAATGATATATCGATTTCCAGTTGTTGTAATTTTACTAGATCTAATTAGATCAATAACAATTCTGTTAAAAGGTTGTCTAATTTTGAGAGGATATAAAGATTGTTTGGTAATTCTTCCACCAGTTTGCTAGCAGATTTCACAAGTCTTCACATAATTCTTTATATCAGTTCTCATACCATTCCACCAATATTTTTTTACAATTTATTAATAGATTTCTTCATATTCAAAATGTTCAGATAAAGAGCTTGAATGTAAATTAATAAGAATAGCTTCTATTTCATTTTCTTTGATAACTTGAAGAGATGTAATTAGTTCTTTTCTTCTATTAATTTTGTATAATATGTTATTAATTTGTAAAAAATGTTTTGCTTGATTATGAATTTTGCATTGTTGTTCAAGAGTTGATCCTACAGGATAAGTTTTATTGTTCAAATATTATTCAAATACATCCAGAATAATATAATAGCATTTTGATTTTTTTTCCAGGTCAATAAGTAATAATAAAGGTGTATTCTATAAGAGATATGATCCAGCAGTTTATTCTAGCAGAATGACTTGATTGATTTTTGAATAATCATCTCAAGGCATTATGATCTGTAATGATTTTGAAAACTGTTCCAAGTAGATAATAATGAAATTATCTAACAGCCTATACTACTGCTAGTACTTCTTTTTCTGTTATTTCATATTTTTGTTCATTTGGTTTTAAAGTGATACTTGCATAAGTAACTACTTGTTCTCTTCTATCTTTATCTTTTTGAGATAGGACAGTTCTAAGTCCTGAGTCTGAGGCATCAATATAAAGATAGAATTTCTTTATAAAGTTAGGATAAATCAAAATAGGTACAGTTGTAAGATGTCATTTAATTTGTTAAAAAGCTTCTTCTTGATCAACAATCCAAATGAATAATTCTTTATTTCAAAGTAATTTGAATAGAGGGGCAGTGATTTAAGAAAATCCTTTAACAAATTTTTTGTAGTATTCAAATAATCCAAGAAATGATCAGAGTTCTTTAATAGTTCTTGGTCGAGAAAAATCTTTTATCTTCTGTATTGTTGATAGATCAGATGAAATTTCTTCTTCAGTTATTATATGTTCAAGAAATGGTAATTCTCTTCTGCAAAAGTTATATTTTTCTGAATTCAGCTTCAAATTGGCTTTTCTAATTCTGCAAAATACTTTATTGAGATGATCCAAGTGTTCTTCAAAATCTTTTGAGAATATATTTAAGTTATCAATGTATACATTGGCAAAATTCTAATTATATTCTTCTAGTACTGTATTCATAGTATGTTGAAAAGTTGCTGGGTATTATATAATCCAAAAGGCATGATATTGAATTCAAAAAGTTCTTCTCTGGAGATGAAAGCAGTTTTAGATTTGTCTTTTTCTTTCATTTTGATTTGTCAGTATCTAGAGATTAAGTTCATAGATGAAAATTAGTAAGCATTTCCAAGAGAATCCATCATTTCATCAATTCTTGATAATGAATATGCATATTTTTGGATAATAATATTTATTTTTCAGTAATCAACACAAAATCTTTTCTTTCTATTTTTTTTAGAAACTACAATGATAGGTGAAGCTCAAGAACTAGTTAATGGTTGAATAATATTGACTTCTAACATTCTTTGAATTTCTTCTGATATGAATGATTGATCTGAAAGAGTGATTCTATAGGATCATTATTTGATTAGTGATTCATTTCCAGTATATATCTCATGTTGAATTATATTACTTTGATCAAGTTCATGTAATTCAGTGGCAAATATATCAGCATTATCTTCTAATAGTTGAGTAAGAAGTCATTCTTGTTTTGTCATTAATTTTCATTATTTAATAACTTTTTCTTCTTGTTCTTGTTCCAAGAAATAAGTATAAGCTTCTTGATGATTAGTAGATCCAAATTTATCTGTTCCTTGACTAGATTGTTCAAGTTCTTCTCGAGTAGAAACTGGTTTAAGTTGATTAACAAGTGCAAGTTGAAAAAATATGAGTTGAGCAGTTTTCTGATCTGGTTTAATAATATAATTAATTGTCTTCTGAATTATTTTGAATGATGATACTGATATTTTCAGTATATCCAGAGTTAATAGTTCTACCTTTAACATTGATTTCTTGTTTTGCAAGAGATGAGCAAGATATTACTTGATATATAACTCCTACAGGAATTTTTATGATAATATAGATATCTACTAATACGACTCAATGTGTGAGAATTCTAATTACTTCTTTTCCAGTATAATAAATATCATATCCAGTATCAGTTGGATATACTTTTTCTGGTAATTTTCCTTTTACTTGATCATTATAAATTTTGATTACATAGTAGCTATTGTTTTATTCCACAGGGATATTCTTTAAATAATTGTTAAATTATTATGAAAGTTCATTAAGAACTTGATAAATAATATTGAATCTTTCATGTATTTCATTCAATTCAAATTGAGAAGGCTGAGTTGAAATAGGAGTAAAGCTGATTTTTTCAATTAACTCATTAGTTACTACTTTTTTTGGAATTAGTTCCAAAGTTATAAAATGTTTTCCTTTATCCACTTTAACTGGAAGTTTAGATTTTACACAATCATCACATTTGTTATTATCACAAGAAATTAGATATTCTTGACAGAGTTTTACATTGGTATAATTCAAGCAGGCAAGCTATTATCTTCGATTAGGACTGAGTTATTGATAAATATATTAAAATATTAAAATATTTTTACAGCAGAGGCTTCTACAGAACTCTCATAGATAATTTCTTGAACATAGTCATCTTCATACATAAAGTGAGATAGAATTGCTTTGTTGATTTTATCACATTCTTCATAAACTTCTAATAGTGTTTCTCTTTCTCTGAGCTTGTTAATGATTTTGATATTCTTTCTCTATTCTCTATGATTAAACCAATAAATATATTGATGTTCATAAGTACAGAAATATTATTTTTGATAACTTTCAGTAACAAATATTTTTCTAGATTCATTATATTCATCATATTGAGAGCAAGCAGAAAGGTTCAGTTATTTTTCTCTAATACAATTATTACACGTGGTTGCTTTTTCTCTATTCATTTTGAAATATGTTCCAGTATAATATTTATCAACATATTTTTCACATTCACAGCATCTTTTAATCTGTGAATTGGGATAAATTTGTTATGAGATGACTTGATATGAGTCAAAGCTTTTCTTAACTCTTTTATTAATGAAGAGTTCTTGTTCAACTTCATCAGTCCAGTCTTCATTAGTTTTGAATTCAGCACGAAAAGGTTTATGAATTTTGATTATTATCCAGCCAGCAAGATTATTATAGCATCAGTGACATTAGTGATCAGACATAAAGAGATTTCAATAGTATCAGCATTAGCTATTTGGTCCTTGCCAATCAAATGACCATTAATTATTCTAATTGTATTATTAAGTAAATTTCTTGTCAAGTCATTTGAAATCTTTCCAGGTATATTTCTTCCATCTGATTTTGATTTCTTCTTGATAAGCTTGTACTTCATGAATTCATTTAACACTTTGAATAATTGAAAATGATATTTATCCAAAGTCAACATCTCTTAATCTTCAGTTTGGAGTTTCAACAGGAGTCCAGACTTCTTTGGTGATGATTTTAATACTGTCATCATCTTGAAATTCTTGTTGTCTAGGGGTTACAGTATTCCAATCATCATGTTATCACATGAGGAAAGTCTTCTTCTTCAGATATTGTTTTTCAAACTTGCTTTCAGAATCTTCTTCCAATTCATCTTCTTCAGAGGTTGTATCATCAAAAATTGATTCTCCTCTATCATCATGGATAAATTTAATTGGTACTTTTCCTTTTTGATCATCATATTCAAAAGTTATGAGTTCTTTTCTGATATCAATATTAGCTTTGATTTTGTTCAAAAAGTCTATTTTAATAATTACTAAGTATATTTTTGTTTTAGTAATATCTACTTCAATAGGAATCACAATTTTATCAATGTTCAAAAGTAGATTGTCAATAGCTCCAAGAGATTATTTAGATATACCATTTATATCTGACATTGAAATATTTGAATTGCGTTATATTTTTAATCTCATATCTTTAATAAAGTTATGTGTAGTAACATATCTAGAGATACCAGTATCAATAATTAAATCAATAACATTCTTTCTAACTTTTGCTTCACATCAGACAGATGTGGTTTTGAGTTTCTGTCCAAGCAAAACTCTTTTTTTTCTTTTCAGTTTGAGTGTTATAGCTTAGCATATTCCTTTTGATAATCAAGTTCTTTGTAATAGTGAGATCTGAATGAGTTAAGTAATAGTTATATTTGCTTTTTGTTGAGCCAAATCTTCTAGAATATCATATAGTTCAGTTATGATAATGAGTACAGGCAAAGCGATTTTGCTTTTTTTTTGCAAATAGTCTTTTTGTCAAGTTCTTTTTCAAGAGTTTTTGATGATCTAGCATTATTCATATCTTGATTAAGGATAACTTCAGGAGCATCTTCTTGTTCTTCATCTTCATTGTCATTAGGTTTCTTATTTTTATTAACTATTTCTTTATGAGATCAACCTATAGGTCTGGTTTTATAAGAAGTAGTTCTGAAATTTCTGGATTTTCTTTCAGTAGTCAAGTATTCATGTATTTCAAGTAGCAAATTTACATTGTCAGGTTTGGCAGTTAATGTCTGAATACTATCAGTAAGAGCTTGTATTTGAGCTAATAATGCATTTTGATTATTATTTGCATTTTGATTATTGCTAGTATTTGTCTGATTTGATGGCATATTGTTTTATTACTGATTATTTCCATTAGTTCTCTGGTGATTATTTCTAAAGTTATTCTGATTATTCTGATATGATTGTAGCTGAGAACAGTTAGGATGGATATGATCTGGCTCACCATAATTGTAGCAGGTTGAAACTAAAGATGACGTAGCAAGTATGTGATGCTTATTTGTTACCTGTTACAACACGTTGTAACTTCAAAATTTTATGTCATAACTAGTTGCAACTAGATGATGCTTTATTTGTCATCACATTGCAACAGTTAAAAAGCTATCTTTAGTTGAAACTGATTTAGAATTTTAATTATTAGATCTATAACCTGAATTATTTCTATTATAATTTGATTCTTTATTAATTTTAATACTTTCTATTCGCTGGTTGAGATCTTGAAGTGCTACCAATATAGCATTCAGAGTTATCCTGAGTTTGGGATTGATGGTATCCTCAAGTTGATATATTTGCATCTGTTTTTTCTACATTCTTTGCAATTTGTACAATATTTAGAAAGATTCCATTAGCTGAGATCTGAACCCATTTTCTAATCTCTGATTTTAATTCTCTTTTATATGTTTAGATCTTATATTCTTCCGGATATTCATTCTCTGAATCTACTTTATGAAGTAGATTGATAAATTTATCTGTATATTCTTCCACAGTATCAGTTTGTTATAAGATTTCAATTTTGTCTTGCCATTGATCAATTCTTTCTTGGATATGGAAATGAGTTGCAAATTGGTAACTAAAACTATGTGATTGATCTTGATTATTATTTCATGTTGTCAGTCAGATGGCATCATCTCTTCCTCTTTCATCATATCATAAGACAGCAGCATCTTCTAGATATCCTCTCACTAACTGTACTTTTCTGGCATTTGTAATTCCATTAGCTTGGATGATGATGTTAAAGTCTTTGAGCCACTCTGTTGGATCTTGGTCATTTTCTTGGTATTTTCTGATAGGAATTATAATCTTTTCCATAGACCAGGCATTCTGATTAGCCATTTGATTGGTGAAAGCTCCAAGAGCTACAATAAGATTATCCAAATTATTATTATTTTGTTGTGCCATTTGGTTATCTTCTTCTTCTGATTGGTTATTGCTTTCTGAGTCTGTTTAATTATCTTCTTCTGAACTAGAATAGTTACTGTTTTCTTCTAGTTCTGGGGTTAATATATTTTATACTGGGAAAATAGAAGTATCTTCTGAGTTCTTTATTTCTGAATAATATCCATCAATATCACTATTAACAGAAGATGTTCTTGTGTGAAGTGTAAAGTCTTGATGGATAAACCATTAGTAGAATTGTTCAATTAAATCTAATTGTTCTTCTTGGATATTAATATAGTTAAAGATAAAAGTATTTACTTGCTATATTATTCTTTGTCTTAGTTGGCTAATATATATTTCAGTAAGATCAAGTTGAAGTAATTCTTGAAATAACAGATATGTGATTTGATTAATTGATACTACTTCAATATTTTTCATGAGCAAGTAAAAGATATAAAATTGTAAAGTAATTTAGGATTAAAGAGGATGACAATAGGGATAAAAGTCTTGGGCAGATATTCTAATAGTAAAATTAGGATCTTTGTATGCTTTAAGATGATAATTAATTGATAGTCTAGTAAAAGAATAATAATTGGTCATAAAAACTTAAGACACAAATATTTATCAATTATGAATAAAAGAAAAGGAATATAAAAAGGAATATAAAAGTGTGAATATAATAAGAGGTGTGAAGAGAGTTTTTCTTTACAGAAGGGGTATCAAAAATATATTACAGCGAATTGATAAGTGAGATTTTACTTTAATTCACCTTAATGATATAGAGTTGGAAGAGACTGAAATAATTAAAAATAACAAGAGAAGAATTAGACTATAGCTTTCAATAATAATAAAGATTTCTAAGACCTGTGCCAATATCTAATCATTTCTTGCCATTTTTCTTTATTGCTACTATAATAGGTGAGATCCAGAAATTATTGAATTTTTGAATGATATTTACATCTAACATTTATTGGATCTCATCATGAATAAATTCTTGATTAGATATTATTGCTCTATAAGCCTTTTGATGGACAGACATTTCATTTTCAGTATTAATTGAATGTTGAATAATATTGATTTATCCAAATTTATTTAAGTCTGATACAAAAATATTCTTGTTTGCTTGTAATAGATTATGTAAGACATCTTGTTATCCAAATGTTAATTCTCATTATTCAACTACTTTTTTGATTTCTTCTTTATCTAGAAAGTATGTTTCTATTTTATCCTTTGCAATTAATCCAAATTCTTGAGTTTCACGAGATGATTCTTCTAACTCTTCTCTGATATCTACAGGTATTATTTCTTCAATTAGAACAAGTTGTAAGAAGATTACTTGGGCAATTCATTCATTAGGTTGAATTTTATAAGGTTTGTTAGAATTGTTATGCAAAAGAACTCCAATATTTCCAGTATATCTAGCATCAATAATTTCTCCTTTAATTTTAATTTCTTTCTTGACTAATGATGATCAAGATATTAATTGACAAACAATTCCTACAGGAACTTCAATTGCCAAATAAAGATCAATCATAATTATCTAATGAGATTGAACCAGAATTATTTTTTCTCCAGAATATCTGAGATCAAAGTTTGCATTATATTCATGAGCACATTCAGATATCTTTCCTTTATCTTTATCATTATAGATTTTGATCATTAAATTTGCTGACTATTCTTCAAGTTATTTTTCTTCTTCTACTTCATCTTCATAATCTCCAGATACTGTATAATATTCATTTAGAATTTTCTTAATTGAATCATAGTCACTATCTTCAGCTTTCTCTTCTTTTTTTGGTTCTGGATATTTTTCTTCCAGTGACTCTTTAATCTGTTCAGATTGTACATAATCTTCACAAGTGTCTAAATTAAAGATGACTTCTCAATTGTTATAATGTAATAATAAATAAAGCATTACCTAGTTGCAACTAGTTATAACTTATAAAATTTTGAAGTTATAATGTGTTGCAACAGGTAACAAATAAGTATTATATACTTGCTATGCTATCTTTAATCTAAATCACAAGAAATCAAATATTTATTACAGAGTTTTATATTAATGTATTCTAGTTGAGCTAGTTATTTTCTTTGGGAAGAAGATAGTTATTGATAGATAGCCAGAAAGATTTCTTGAGCTGATGCTTCTTCAGATCTATTATAGGTGATATATTACATCTCTTCTTCTTTATCATATTCAGTGATATATTGGGTAAGTATTGCTTTTCTAATTTCATTGTATTATTAGTAAATATTTAACAAGTTATCATCACTTCTCAATTTTCTGATAGTATTATACTTTTTTTTGTCAACCATCATAATTAAATATATACATGCATTGCTCAGTATAGTTACAGAAATATTTAACTTTATTATATTTCCAGGTTACTTCAAGAAAGCATCTAGCTTCATCTCAAAGTCCATAGTAGTTACAGACAGGTAAATTGAGTTGTTGTTGAGTATAGCAATCAAAACAATATTACTTTCCAGATTCATTTCCATCTCTTGCTTCTGAAATAGTTTCACTATTCACAAAGTATTTATAATGTGAACATTTAACTATTCTTTCTTCTAGCTTTAATTTTTGTAGGGCTTCACTTTTAGAAAAGAATCTTTCTTCAGTAATTGATATCTTCTCTGATTCTCGAGTATATTCTATTTCTAATCACCAGTTTTTAGTTTCATTCTGGAATAAAATTATTGATAGGTTGTTTGGTATATTTATTTTGACATTAACCCAGATAACTAGATTATCAAAACATTGAGAGTATTCATGTTTGGATGTTGGTAATTTGTGATGACACCAACATTCTGCTGCAGAATCTCTCTAGTCAAAAGTCTATTATGAACTTTGATAGTGAGTCTGCTGGAACCTTCTTTTCAACTTTGAGTGTTCTTCTTAGGTGAGAGTGATATCCTTAACTTGTATTCCTTCTTCAAAGATTTTAACATTTCTAACTTTAGAAATTGAATTATGGTCAGGTAGGAAACTTTTCCAAAATCTATATTATTGAATCATCTGGATGAAATATGAATCTGAGTCCAAAGTTTATCAGATATTTACCATAGAAAATTATGATCTTCTAGATTTTGATCTTTAATTTCAAACTCATCATCAGAAGTTTCACTAGAGAATGTTTCTGTATCATCATTATTACCATAGTAATATAAATTTCTTTAATTTCATAATTTTTTGATCATGAAAAATTTGACCAATCAAATGATCTTTGGAATATATGTGATTTTGAATAATATAATTGGTGTATCAATTATGGATTCAGTCATAATTCAATAATGTTTTTGCAATGTTCTTGCAATATTTTTGCAATATTTTAAGATCATCAATAAATAATTAGCTCCAAAATCAATAACAATTCAAAAATACTTTAGAAATAGTTCATCATAAATTTCATTTATTTTTATCTTTTATCTTTTCTTTTTAGAACATATATCTTATCTTTTCATTTTATTTCATCATTTGTATTATTATTTAACCTATCACATGTATCTTATCTCTTATTTTTACTTGTTTATTTATTGATACTTTATTCCAAAGATTGTAATTATAATCTAGAGTAGCAAATGAGTTTAGATAGAAACTTATAAAATCTCAAAGATGTATAAATATCTCTACTCTGAGATTTGAAATAAATGTACTTGAATAGTAATAATTCAATTATCATTAAAAATACTTGAGTTATACTTATCTTGTAATTTTTTCTGTAAACATACCTTGATATTCTGCTTTCAATTATCTCTTCTATCATAATAGATTATATTTTGATTGAAAAAGTTCTTGATAGCTTTCTTATATGCAAAAGCTTAGATTTGGTATTTATTGCCTCTATTTGGAAAAGGTTTGGTAAGCTTTTCTACATACAAAAGCTTTGTTTGGTATTTGTTAACTTTATTTTATTTGGTATTGATTATCTTAGTTTTATTTGTATTTGTTATAATTGTTTTAGTATTTGTTACTAGTTTTTAAGTATTTATTACTTAGTTTTTGATATTACTTTTTAGTTTAATATTCATGATTACAACTTTATTTTTATAATTTCATTTTATTTTATTTTTGTTTTGTATTAATACAATACTTGTAAGTATTGATACTAGAAAATCTTTAGAATAATTATAATCCCCTTTACCTTTATAAATAATTCAGTCTTCACCTTCAAAACTTATTATAAACTATGTTCATAATAAAATCTACCTTTTAGAATATAATTTATAATATTTGATACTTTCTCTGTAGATTTCATCTGCCCAGAAATCCCAATTAACTTATTTTTATTATTTTCATTTATTATTTGTTTTAATTATTTTAAGAATTAGCTATTCTTGAGATATTAGTTATCTAAATAATTTATTAGTTTATGAGTATATATTACTCTTTTATTAGACTCCTAATTGATCTATATCTCAATAAACATAACAGAGAAGACTTTTAAAAATTCTTATCTCATATTGAATCATACAATTACTGTTCTTACTGTTTTTCTACCAATGAAAATTCAGATAGAAGATTTGTAAATTTTTTTACCTGGACTTAGAATTATCATGTGGTCTTACATAACAAACTTTCATAGGAACTCTTTGATAATATTATATAGCAAAATCTTACATCTAATCAACTTTAAAGAGAAATTATCAAGTTATTAAATATCTTTATATTTGAAATTAAAATTACAGTTAAATAACAGATCTATCTAGTAAATAGTATTCTTTTTGTTCTTAAAGAAATAAATAATTTTGAAATTTTCTTAACCAATCAGCTCACAGAATCAGAATATGAAAGTAGTAGTTCAGAAGATCCTAAAGAACTAATAGTTATAATTGAACAAATTTAACTTCAGAAAAATTAATTAAAAGAAGAAATTATCATGTCAAATAGAATAGACAGTCTCATCAAGCTCTTGAAAAATTAACTTGATTCATAAAGATATAAAGAATGGAGAAGATCCTATCCCAATTTGTAAATTTAAGAGTAATGATCAAGATCTAGTTGAATGGTTACATGACTTTAAAATAGTTACAAAAGCTAATAGAATTACTAATGACAGAAAAATCAAAATAGTAAGAGAATATCTAGAGGGATCAGTTACTGCTTGGTTTGATCAATGATCTATAAGTGATACTTTTAGATTAAATGAATGAACAAATGAAGAGTATGATGATCATGACTTTATTTATCAATTTATTCTTAAATTCTATTTATCTCATAAGATGTAATAATGGCAAGATGAATTAGAATCCTTAAAGCAAATTGGAACTGTAAAAAAATATACCAATTAATTTATAAAACTAGAAAGTAAAGTGGATTCAAAGAATGATTATTCAAAAGAATATAAGATTTGAATTTTTAAGAAAGGACTCAAACCTAAAATTCAAAAATAGATTAATTTAAATGCTGATAATACTATAAAAAGTATTATTGAAACTGTCAAAAATGTAAAAGAAGCTGATTCAGATCCATTTAAATAAATCTATTACCAAATCCAAGCTCAGCCAACTGATAAATAGAGTCCTCTTACTAAGATTTTGCAAGATCTGACCAGTAGATTAGATCATGTAGAATCTGCTAGAAGATATAATAATCAGAACAATAATAATAATTAACAATAAAATCAGCTAAGAGATTAATCTACTATTATCTGTTATACTTGTGAAGAAAAAGAACATATCAATAGATATTGTTCAAATAATATTCAGTTTATAAATCAGTAGTCCAATAATCAAAATACTTCTCAAAACTGGAATAATTAAAATCAGAATAACAACAATAACAATAATAATTATTAAAATTAGAATACTTAAAACCATAATCAGTAATCTAATAATTCATAAAATCTGGATACTACTTCTCTTCTCATCCAAATTCAGAATTTGACAGCTATTTTGCAAGCATCTGGTAATGATCCATCAAGTAATTGATCCATCTAATCTAATTTCTCATTACTAGTAACTCATAATTATCTTGCTGGAGAAAGGAAACACCAAAGAATTATTAAAGAAGAAGAAGAAAGTGAAAAAGAAAATGAAGTTACTCAGCCTTTATCCAAAATTCCTAAAGAAGACAAGACTAACTTGAAGAAGAAGAAAAGAAAAAAAGGAAAAGCACATCTTTTAATTCTAGCCAAACATGTAAAAACCTATGATATACTCAAAGATTTGACATCACAAAAAGCTAATATTACTATTACCCAACTTATCAAAACTTCACCTGAACAAAGAATTCAAATATCAAAAAGAATGAGAAAGGAATCACAGAAGAAACTTAAATGAAAAATAATATTCATCCAGAAGATCAAAATAACTTCAGCCTGGTGTAAAGTCAAAATTTGAAAGACTTCTGTAGACTTGATCATAGATATTGGAGTATTAGAATGTATTATTAGTTATGAATTTCTCAAATGATTAGGAATAAAGATTTAACAAAAATTCAATATTAAAACTCAATTTAAAAAAATGTAACTTTACTTGAGATAACTTATCCTTTCTAGAATACATTATTACTCAAGATAGAATTTTACCAGATCCCTTAACAATTCAATAAATTCAAGAGTTTTCTACTTCAATAAATATCAAGAAACTTAGGTTATTCTTAGGACTAGCTGGATACTACAGAAAATTTGTTAAAGATTTCTTATAGATAAAAGTACTATTATTTAAACTTTTAAAGAATAATATCATTTTTATTTGAACTATAAATCAAGAAAATGCATTTCAGACTTTGAAGGAAAAACTTACCTCTGCTCTAATCTTAATTTATTCTGATTTTACCAAGAAATTCTATCTTTATACTAACATCTCTGACTCTGAACTTGATGCAATATTATCTCAAAAAGATAATGAAGAAAGAGAATGAGTAGTAGCTTATGCAAGTATTTCATTAAAACCAGCAGAAAAGAATTATAATATCACTGAAAAAGAAGCTCTGGCTGTAGTCTGGACTATTAGATAATTTCAACATTATCTTCTTGAATCTCTTTTTGAAATCATAACTGATCACAATGCACTTTAATGGTTATTCACTAAATAAATTAATCCTAAACTCTGAATTTCAAGATGAATAATGATCATGATGGAATATAACTTTATTATCATCTATAGAGCTGAAAAAACTAATCAAAACATAGATATACTCTCAAAAATATATTCACAGGAGTAGAACACCAAACTTACTTAATTAAATAACTAATTGAAATAATTTTTACTGGATAACTAATTAAATGACTTATCCAAACCTGATTGATTTAACATAATAGATTTAATAATATATTATGACTTAATAAGATATCTAGAAAATAAAAGTTATCCTGTAAGATATACTAAAGAATAGCAAAAGAAAATTCATTAGCATGTTCAGGCATTTTTTCTTTATCATCTTCATTATAAATTTTGATCATTAAATTTGCTAACTGTTTTTCAAGAACTTGAATGAGATTATCCATTTTATCTGACATAATTATTTTCT
>CAJVPS010001128.1:0-17222 GCA_910591765.1 Ambispora leptoticha | reverse complement strand
TATTATATTTATTAATAATTTTATCTTTGATTTCAAAATTCTGTTAGTCACTTTAACTATTAAAAATTATTATTAATAGCAATTCTGTAATCAACCACTCTATTATAAACTTATTTTTCTTGAAAAGTTAAATTAAATGATTGATCCTACTAGAAATAGAGAATTGACTTTTCAATTAAATCTATTTGAATATTATAAAATGCATTTAAAGTTAATGTACTTGAAACGGTAAATTAATATTTAGCAATAAAAATAGAAAAAATTTATTGAGAGTGTACTAATAAAATACTATTTACTTGTTGATTTATTAAATATTAAAACATTATTTTGAGAGTTATTCAAGTCGATATCAAAATTTGGGTGAACTAAAAATTTTGAAGTATAGCATATATTAAAATTTCTTTTTGCTATAAAAATATCATTTATATAATAAACTATTATGAAATTTTGAAATATGCTAAATTTTTAAAATACACGTTTATTAATTTATCTATAAGAGATTTTTGTATTTTGATAAAGCAAATCTATTAGGTCAATTGTGGCTTTATAAATTTCTTTCAAAATTATTCGATAAAATGTTTAAAGCTTAACTATAAATCCAATTTAGAATTGTTTAAAAAAAATGAAATTTCCTATAACATGTAACTAAAGGAAAACGCTTTTGTTTTTTGTGTAAATATTGTCAAACATAAATGCATATTCGGTAAGTTAGAGTTAATAAACAAAAAATCAATTATTAAAAAGTGTTATCTAGAAATATCTTGATTAATTTCCTACGTAAAACCTTGAAATCTATATTGAGATAGTATTTTTATCATTAATATTGAATAATCAAAATAACTAACTTATGTGTTCATGTGATTTTTAGATTTCAAATTTTACTTGTAATTCCAAGAATTTAAAAAATTTTACATGCTTTATTTAGATCAGTTCTGATAAAATGCGCCATGACCTAATTGGAACTCAATATAACGATTTGGCACTTGTCATAGTGATATAATAGTGCATCTCGTTGTATTGTTTTAAACCCACGTTCGTTGTCTTGAGTCGCGAGTAATAGTTTTTCCGAGTAACAAGGGACGGAATTATTTGATGATACAGACGAAAAATGTGGTATGATTTTCAGAATGATTGAGCTTAGGCTTTCCAAAGAATCTAATTTGCTAAATGAGATGCTAATTCAGGCGAACAAGTGCAAAATAAATCTCAATTTAGGTGTCTTTTACATTGATAAGTAATCATTCACCTCAGAAACCGCTTAAATTAAGTTTTGAACATGAAAACAAAAACAAGGTTTAGAACAAAAAGGGTAAGTTGTATTTAAAAAACTAATAATCAGAGCGCAGCGTGGTGACATACTCGTTCGTTTTCTTTATCAATATAATGCATCAATAGTTTTATGTGTTTACTCAAAAATTTCGTGTGTTTACTATCGCAAACATATTGGTTCCAGTAATTATTATTGTACACCATATCTTTATAAGAATGTCTTTTATTATAATTGGTTTTCGAACAGGAATTAGAACATGTTAATGGCAAAAATTTTAAAGACGCTAACCACTCGTAATGAATTGTTTGAGATACAGTATTTTTCAGATCGTGATTGCATTATGTGTGCCTATATGCGCGAATCTTTCGAATAACAGAAAACGCTTTATGCGCATATACGTATAATAAGATCATTTTATAAAACTAGCATATATAATTATTATATATTCAATGCATTTGCATTTGTATGAGTAAATAAAGTAACACAATTTTTCATTCAAAAATTATTATTAGCATATCTATTGTTACTGTATTATGGCTTTTGCAACCATTAAGAACAATACAAGCAAGCAATTCAAAAATAGATATTCGGAATTATCATACCGAACTTATTTCCCTAGTATTTTATTGATGCATACGTCTGGACAAAGAAGACTGCTGTTTATTCGGCTAAAATTTTTCAATTATTACCTCGAAAACTATATTGATATATTTTGATGTGGCTGCGAAAAAACGCCTTTCGACATTTGATTATTTGATTGGGAAATGATCTGAATTTTAGGTTTTCGTTTTTTTTAATAGGTATCAATTTGAGAATGCTAAATTAGAAGTAAGTAAATGCTTTAAGATTATTTACAGGTATATAACTTTTCTGTATCGTATATCCCCAAGCCTAAATTGGGTAATGGGTTGAATGGTTGATCAATTATAATTTTAGAATCAATTTTCAACGATGAACATTATATTCTGATATTCGTAAAAGAAATTGATGAAATTTCAATTCAAAAAATCTATAGAAAGTGCAATGACAAAAATATATAAGCTCCACGATAATGTTTTATAATTAAATGTTTTCGTATGTCACGAGCCCAAATATTATGACAGAACCTGCAGATTAAAATACCATTGTTCAAGTTATTTACGGATATTAATATTAATGATTTTCAAAGGGTTTTTGTTATCGTTATGTACATAAATGCGCTACACCTGCATTTTTGTTTATTATGTATTAGGGGCAAGCAATCAAAATACGTTTCTTCATCGAATGAAGAACCGCATTTAATGTAAAGAGCGGTCATTCTTCTTTTTTTACGCCCGAATATGGGGTTTTAGGTATGTGAAAAACACGTAATTCTGCTTTTTTATCGCAGTAAATGATCTTTCTCCGCGAATAAAGAGATTTCTATTTATTATTCAAAATTGTGCTCTATATTTGCCCCTTAGTGTTTTCGTTGGGGGTGTTCGAACACGAGAGAATTGGTTTCATTTTGATAGCGTGAGAATCGTCGTTTTTCATTAGACGCGAGATTATTTTCTTAATATTCGGTTTTAGAAACTTGATCTCCCACGAAGCAAAAGGATTAATCATTCAGAAATTCGGTGAGTCGGTTTAAAGTAACCATTTTCAACTTTTATTTGTGCTATTTATTAAGAATCCTATTCGGATTGGAAAGGCTGAAACTTGAAACAATACCTTGTCTAAACAGTAACTTTGTAAATTTTTTAATTACAGTTTGTCTTAACACATCAGTCATGAAAATTTATTAATAATAAAATAAATGACTTTTAAGATATATATTGGCAATAAGCGACACATGCTAATTTGCAATTACTGTTTCATTATTAAATGATTATGGGTATACTTATCTAAAAGTAAAATTTAAGAATATACATTTTTTTTTTTAACAGAACGAGCATTATTGGGTGAACAGAAATGCATTAGAAATCATTTTTTAGCACGGAAATCGCGGTTTCATAGTTTTTTATAATTTTTGAAACAAAATCAGTCTTTTCTTCTTTTTGTACAAGGCTACAGTTAATTAGATTCTATTATAATATGAAACATATGATTTATAATAATTTTGTTTTACTCTTAAACAAATAACGTACATTCTAGATTTATGTTGGGTGACATTGAATATAGATTGACTACTACATGTATTAGATTTGCTATATGCCACAGACACTCGCTTTGCAAATTACAATATTTTAGCATATTGTTAAAACTGCAAAAACACACATTGTATTTCTGGTACGCTTCCAATATTTTCTAATGGTTTGCTATAAATAATAAAAAAGCAGGGGGTATTGGTCTGGAATATGCCGATATACATACATATAATGACAATTTAAAAAATTTCCAAAACAGGAAGTAATCTAAGGTCCAACTCGTCTCACGTAACATCATTTTTTAAATCGGCATCATGCAAGCTATTGGTTGATACCAATTAACATTGTACATGTACGCATATTAATACGCTAGGGTATAGTACCTGTTTTCCTAAATAGTCAAATCACCAATTACACCACCAACTTTTAGATAAAAATCACGAAATTTGTTTTATCCTTAAATTATGTCGCGATTAGAACCAATTATTGGAAATTTCTCTAAGCGTTAACCAGACGATAAATTTTTTATTCCAAGTGTGTGCACCCAGGTGCACAGTCTAATTAATAAATTAGTCATACATCATAAGACCATTTTTTCAATCAGTATTTAAAATGCAAATATTTTGGAAGCCCGCTTTTCGTCGTCCCAAACAATGCAATCTCATTATCTATTGTTTCAAATTGAATTAATTGCGCAGAATTATGTTGATTGAAAAAATATATTTGCAATAAAACAAAATGCTTGATGGTATCACATGATAAATAAAAACAAGGGGTAAGGTTAATAATAAATTTAAACATGGTAATTATTATTACATTCATTCGCTATTACTTTTTTCCGTGTCTGATTTGGCCTTTGTGCATCGTATCTTCAATATTAAAGCAGCGAGTGTTTCCAAAGGTGAATTGTTTTTATATACCTTTCAATAGCTTTTTGGTTATACGAATATGCATTTGGGTTTCTTTAAAAAAAAGGATATTTTAATGATACTCATTATTATGATGACGATAAATAAATATTGCAGGGTCTTGTCACCGAATATGAGACATTGTAAATCCGGTTTAAAAACGACTTGAATCGGGTTAAGGGATTATGTACTACATCATGTTTTTCGTATAAAAAAATGTAATGTGCATTCTTATCTCCTATGTGCATCAATACTTCTATCCATTTAGAATTTTTACATTTTAAGCTCTTTTATGTATTTAATCCTGGATATAATTGGTATCGTTATATCGTTTATTTCTAAATGGTATATTAATATCTGCCAAACACAAGAATGGACATAAAAACCAATAATATCTTTGAGCTAACTACATGTATCAATCAATCCTAAAAAGTTTTGGAAAAGAAAACACGAAAGAAATTGATTATATTAAAACCAGACGATTACGAACCAATGCATTTCGTAGTTCTACGCTGACCGCATAAGCATAATGCATGAAAACATCATCATCATCCAAAACCGAAAGTCTCAGACTTAATAAATGATCAATGAAACCGTAGACCTGCGGAGATTTTCTTAAGGTTTATATTACTTTTGATTTGTAAGCAAAGGAGCTTATCGAAGGAGCTTCAGAATGTGAAATTTTAGAGACTCAAAGATCACCCTATTATACGTCTATTCATTGCTATCCATTGCATGTATTTACATCATCATTTTGCGCTGTGACGTTTAATTATCACTCATTGTTAATTAATATTAGGCATGCAATGTGAGGATGAATTTTGTTTTGAATATTATCGTTATATCCGATTATTATGGATTTTCTGTTGGTTTTTCAATATGTTAAATGGAAGTTACTTTTTATAGAAATTAAGTAGCACAATTCATCGTTCAATATGTGGCTAATAAATTACCTAAAAATATAATGAATAGTATAAAAAGATGTGCTACCAGTGCAACTTTATTTTCCCTCCAAAAATATACGTATATAATCGGCAAAAATATATATTATTACAATACTGTGTATAAAAAATTGTAAATAGATATATAAGAATAAAAAGCAGGTTTTGTTTTTTCATAGAGCCTTTTGCGTGAAGCAATCAATCAAAAAAAATTTTTTTTTAACATTTATTTTTCGATATTATTTCCCTTCCTTCTACAACTTCCTTTTTTGCTCTCCCAAGTTATGAACACGATTGCAGGAAAAAGGCCACCTGCTCCTGGGCAAAGTGAATCAGCTCCTAAAGATAAACGTCTCAAGACAATTGCTTGTGACCGTTGTCGTAGACGAAAGGTAAAATTTGAACGTCAATACATCTAGAATAGTTTTTGATACTTTAAAGTAACCAATTATATGCTTACAGGTTCTTCGTTTTTGTAATTATTTTATGAGAAATTTTATTAATCGTTTTTCAACAAAAAATTCTGTTTATGAGAAAAGAAGTTAGCGATCCGCTTATGATCCATTGTAATTATATATTATATAAAAATATATATATAATATATATATATCTATATATATATCTCACGGTTACTAACGGAGTAAATAAAATTATATGTTGTTTTTTGGTAGGTGCGCTGCGATGGTGGTGATGGCTATAATCAAGTGCCATGTGATTACTGCACATCGGTTGAGCTGGAGTGCACATATAGTCGAAATGTGAACTCTGGTACTGCCCAGAATTCTTCAAAATCAAATGCGAAGAGTCAAGATCAAGCGACAACAATTCATGCCTCAAAATCTAATAACACCAAACAGAGAACCACAAGTGCACGCCGAAACAATTCTATGAAAAGTCAAAAATCACCCATGACAAATACAACTTGGGAGATTTCAAGTGGAAACTCTTTATTAACAACAGCAACATCTTCAAGCGCTTTTCATCCTAATGAGCCGAATCAAATTAGAAGAATTATTCCACAAAGTCTTCCAACCTTTGGTACACGAAAAAATGAATTTGGTTACGCAGTTCAACTTTTGACGGAAGTAACAGGTCAACAGGAGGTAGCGGTGCTCCGCGAGCTTAGTCCTTATATATCTGTTCCCCAAGAGGAACAACATCCTCCACCCCCCCAAGATTCCATTCAAACCCATGAATTCAATGAAAACCTTGTGCATCTTTATTTTCGTAATTTTCATCCATTGCTACCAGTTTTGCATAAAGCATATTTTATGGAGGGACTAAAACGCAGACAAAAACCAATGAATCCATTGTTATTGTATGCCGTCTACGCGATTGGTTCCACCTATTCAGATAATCCAAACGTAAGAAAAGATCCCAGTGATCCGACAACTGTCGGACAAGAATTCTATGAACGTGCGCAAGGTAAGGAACTCTTCGATCAATGACATTATTGATGAAAGAAGGTTTTCTAATGAATTAAAAAAAATCGAATTTCATTATCTTAGCTCTTGTCACCAGAAACTTTGACACGCCGCGTTTGTCTACAGCCACCGGATGTTTTTTATTGGGTATATTTGATGCATTGAGAAGCTTAAAAAGTAGAATGTATGTTGGAATGGCAACTACTTTGGCCGTTACAATGAGATTTCATGATAAAACTGCGTCGGAAAATTTCTCTAAGAATGAAAAAGAAGCTCGAAATAAGGTTAAGATTTTTTATTTATATAAAGATAAATTCTATCAAGTTACCCTTTTCATTTCCGATTGCAAGCTAATAATATATAATGATGATTGCTGTTAACAGTTATGGTGGGCAATTAACATTGTAAACCATCTTACCTGCGTTGCCCTGAATCAACGTTCAGTGTTTGAGGATAAGCATAGTACGATCGACTTGCCGGCAGATACTCAGTCAGCTCAAGATCAACTTGAAACACACATAAACACATATTTCGAGCATTATTCGAAAATCTCTAAAATTTTGTATGACATATTGGAGTTCGCTTTAAACCCAGCAAATGCATTGGACACAGCAACTTTGGAATTAGAGGAGAGATTGAGAGGATGGCAAGTTTCTTTGCCTCCATTTCTCCAGATCGAAAATGCACACCCATTGACCTCTAGTTCCGATGAAACTACGATTGAGCATCTGCGCATCTACTTGTGCATTTTATATCATTACGCGATGATCCGAATTCATTATCCAAATATTGATTCAAAGAATAGCAAAGATATCTGCACTAATGCCGCAAATAAAATCACCGCATTCACCAATGAACATTTAGTTTTCCTCGTCAATAGCAATCAATTCATCGCTCAATGTGCATTGTATGCTGGATATATTCATCTTCGAAATATTCGTGATGGGAAACCAAATGACTCTGAATTGGCAAAAGAGAAGACATTAGAAACAATGTTATTTTTTCAGAAAGTAGAACAAGTTCCTTCACTACATTTCTTAAGCACTGCCATGAAAGATTTAATTGCTATTTTCGCTTCTCAGTTGAAAAAATATTCAACTGGCGATGAACATACAATGCGTATTGTGAATAGTGTTTTGGATAACAGTGGAACTAATTCGTCTTCGTCTTCCACACCACAAATTAATAATAATACCACTGGTTATATCGGCTGGACTAACGAATCTAAATCAAATTTAGATCGTATATAAATTATTAAAATATTGGTGATTCATTGATTAAATGGTTTCCAATTCTACAATGATTTTACTTTATGATATAATAATATCATAAAACATTGATCAAGTGATCCAGTAATTCAATAATTCAGCAATTCAACGACAATAATGATTCAAGAGTACTCATGGGCTTTATTTGGTTAATCATTCTACCATTTTACAATAATTTTTTTAATTTATACTTATCGTTTTATACTCTTTTTTACATTTAATTATCATTCATATTTTATCGCAATTATCATTTATTTTTATCTCAATAATTTATCGAAAATAGTTATCGAAATAGTTTTATCGTAATATCTTATTACTTATTCATCACCAACATATATATATATATATATATATTTGTTAACCTATATTTAGCACACAAAAAAAGTTCCTTTACTCGATTCTGTTCATGAGAAAGTAGTGGTCTTCTTTTCTGCTTTCCGTTTTGTTCTATCATTTTCTTTTTATTCGATAGTTGGCTACTTTGATACCCAACACGTTCGCTCAATTTATTCACTTGTTCTTTTTTACATGCTCTCTGATGTGTTCTCATCTTTTTATCGACATCAGATTCAAATTCTGTTAATTAACTAAATTATTAATTTTAATTATTCACTTTACAGGTGTTTTGTTTTTTTCTGCTGAAATTAAGAAGCTTAATTTTTACATGGAAAAAATAGCACTCGCTTTCATTCTATCGTGAGTTTAATTGTTTTTTGAATACACTATCCAAAATCCTCCTTTTTTAGTCTCTAGTATTTTTTTTTTACACTATCCACATTATAACAGTTTGTTTCTCTATATTGACTGACGGAAAAAATCCGTTAATTTGTTTCTCTTTATTGAATCGTAGTCTTTTTTGATTAATTTCATTTTTATGCTATAAATATGATATACACTCCTATGAAAAATATTAAATATTCGCTGATTCATTCCTCATTTATTTCTTCCTCTCAAATTTGATAATCATGCCTTAAATCTTCGTTTTTATATTCTCTCTTAACCGGTGAAAGTATTTACTTGAATATTGAATTCAATGCGAAAGAGGAATTTTTAAAGTAAACAAAATTAAGTAACATTGTTATATGTCGAAATATTGAAGCCAAAGAGAATTTAATTTGATTTTCTATTTTGGGCAAGCGTCTAAAACTGTCGGCGTTTAACTTGAAAAGTAAAAAACTGTCGAGTTCATGAATTCGCGCCAATTAATTTTCATTCACACGTGGTGTGGTCGTGAAAATATCATCGTATATTTTTGCGATCACACATGGCCTGTCAAATTATTTTTCCTTTAAATAGACACATTTTATGATGCCATTTAGAGTGAATATAAATTCGGTATGTTGCATTGTCGAAAAAAGCATAATAGTTACGATTTTAATAATTGCTGTGATCTATGGAATAATTCATTTCGTTTCAATTAAGTTTTAATTTTCAAGTTTATGAGACGTCAATTCTTTGTGATGCAAAGACAAAAATTCCAATAACGATCATTTTTTTAAATAACAATAACGATAAAAAAAACCAATTCATTTGGCTTAAATAATTGATTATATGATAAAGTTGCAAATAGTGTACGAAGTCATGAATAATATGCAAGAAACAATGAACAGAACAGCGAAACTTGTACAACAACAAAGACCATTATGCCAAGAATTGTAATTGATATCATCGAAATTTATTTCATAGTATTATGGCGGATTACCTGTTTATAGAAAGAATAAAATGGTATTCGCATGCATGTTCAGAATCGTATTTTTTATCATTAACAATTAACAATTACTTAATCCACCGGTAAATACGAGAATAACTAATTCTTCGTATTTTCGCATAAACAAAAAACAGATGGAAGACACACAAAGTATGTTTTCCAATCGGATAGATTTTGAAAAAACGAAATGTTTGTCGGCCACTCTATACATGTATTTTTGACCGTCCCAAAAGATCCAATCAAATATTTTGTGTGACTGTTTTGTGCATATGCATCATCGAACGCATTTAAGGAAACAATGTAAGTAGATACAAAATTTGCAACTTATTATTGCTAATTTTGGAACTCAGAATTTCAAACATGGTCGATTTATTCTTCTCAAAGAGGAAACGAGTCCCATGTTAATTAATTAATTTATAATTTAAATGAGGAAAAGGGGGAGGGGGTTCTTATCATTATGTATATCATGGAAAATATAACGAACAATGATAGCAAGAATTCCAAATCTTCGAAACTTTCTAAATTTAAGATATCGATATGATCTAAAAAATATCGAGTTGGTTATTTTTCAATTACTGTAAATAGAATTTGGATCGGTAAAATTTGCCATTAATAAATATTTCAAATTCAATACGTACGTTTTTTTATATTCTAAACTCCCATATAAAATAAAGATCGATTATTTAGTTATACAATTACGGAAAAATAACAATCACACGTGTGAATAACGATTAAAACACAATCTTCGAGCATAAGAATATCTTGTGCACTGAGAAAATCTTGTACTAATGACTATTTTTTAAATAAACATCCACCATAAAACGGGTTTCTACTTGTAATCTTTGTTTTTCTTTTGACAGCAAAACAATAGAATTGCAAATTCATGTAACCTTTCACAATGTTTAACTAAAATTTAATGACATAAGACGAAATTAACGGATTTTTTGGCTTCCATTTTATGCAAGAAACTTTCCGGTATATGTGCAGACTGTATCACTTCAATCAACTTGTTTCTCTGCGATCGTGTCCTAATTTCATATAATAATATCCATATAAAGCAATTTGCTCAATTAAAATGTTAACCAAATATGATGAATAAATGAATGAATGGATCGAGTTTTGCCCTCAAATAAACCGGATATTGCTTACAGAAACCGGAAGGAAAGGTTATCTCTTTTTGATTTTGTTATATGCAAGTACCATGCATGCATGCATACTCGTTCTTTGGTATCTAGCAGCCAACATTGTCTTTCTTCGATGAATAACGAAAGAATTGTTAATCGTATGACTGCTCGAAATAGTAGTGATTGTATCTTCGAATCGTCAAACAACGAAAGCCAGACAATCATTGTTTGATTGCACTACATGACACTAATTCAAGGGTGAAACAACAATCAATTATGGTAAACATCAGCTGATTTTCCGAAATATTCTTATTTGTGATTGAAACCACAGGTGTTTCGAGAATAATAATAATAGTTAAAGAAAAATATTAATATATAAAGATACGATTATTATTATTATTATTATTCTTCTTCTTCTTAATAACATGTTTTCATTTTAAAGGTAAACAATCGGTCCTTCTTTTATTAAATATAAAAATTTATCCTTATAACGGTCATCGAGAGATTTTATTTCAAGAACAACGAGGTGAGTAAAAAATGTATAGTTTATTTTTTTTGAGAGAAAACCCGACCACATACATGCCTAACTTTTGTGTCTTTTTATACACCACGTACGACACCTACGTATAAAGTTTACACTAGTGAATATATGGTGTTGTCTACGGATAATCTTGCCATCTAACTATCTAGCCACATTGTATGTGTAAGACAACTATTTGTTTGTATTGTTTTATTGTTTAAAACGCCATTGCAACCGGGCAATTATTAACTGGACCTGTTAGACAGTTAATAAATGGTTTAACCAAACTGTGATTAACCGCTGTTAAAGAGTGACTTTCTACAAAAATATTGAATAAGGATTAATCATAGTATCATATAGATTTATCATGTGTAATTATATACTGTATATATAAAATCGAGGTTAACGTTAACCGATGAGATTAGTGAGTGTTTGAATACGATAAGAATTTTTAAGCAGCAGCACCAATCACTAATAAATAACGAGAATATGAAATAATAAACATTTTAATAATATGTGCTTAAAAAATAATTTAAGTGGATTGTTTTGATTAAATGTCTGGTAGAATATTTCAAAATGAATTATTCTGATTGAACTTTCTTACTCAAGGCAATAAGATATTAACTTTTCATATTTATGATATATATCTTTAGCGAAACCTTACCATACTGAATAATTTTACGAACGTAACGGTTTTAATTAATCGTACCGACACTCGTTTATTGAGTTTGCCTTGTAATTTTACGATTAAATTTTTCTTGATGTTACAAAGTTTCGAAATATTTTGAACTCGGGAGTTGAATACAATTTAGTATGATTTACGTATAATATGAGAAATAATACAACTTCGCAATGACTTGATTTCATTATTCGGTGTTTTGATTAAAGCACAGCAGCTTGTGTAATATTTTATGAGCTTGTGTAATATTTTATGACGCTGTGACTATTTTGGTCACAGAAAACTGCATGCGGACAAATTTAACAACCGCACAATTTTGTTCTATTCTCTCGATTGATTCTTCGTGACTCAACGGTAAATTGGAAACTACTACGGTGTCACGTCCGAGACGAATCACAAATAACTCAATTCTACAATAAATAAATTTCATCAACTTGCAAGTCATAGTACGTGATTTGTAGGTGACCTCAAAATATCGACACATTTCATGATAAAAGGATACGCGAGAAAACGGCCATTAACTAATCAAGTCAAAAACCTCTTTTTACCTCGATTTTGCATCTTTTTAGTGGCATCATACCAAGAGATCAAAATAAAATTCGTTGTATGATAAAATGAGCAACTTTCTACTCATGGGTAAGGCATGATACGTTCACGAAATCTAAAGACGATAATTCGGAATTTCATTACAATATAGCAAAATCGTGTACAATCAAATCTCGATATGACGATATTGTCAGGATAAATTATTAGAAATGATGAAATATTGTTATGCAGAGAATTTACTGCAAAATCATTGCATATATAATGATGGGTCGGCATAATGAGGTTTGACCGTACTATTATTGCGATAGAATGTAAGGAATAATAAAAAAGAAGTAAATTGAATCATATCTAATTAAGTGTGCAATTTTTAGTCATAAAACGAATTCGTAGCGAGTTCACATTACACCTTTGAATGATATTGAGCTTAATTCTATCAATTCAAAGCTAGAAAAATGCGAGTATTTGCTATATTGCTTGAATTCAAATTAACCAAATACAGACATATATTTTAGATGTGTTATAAATATATAATAATACTCTTGAAAAAATACTTAAAATTAAAAACTTCCAATTTAGCCCTTGTAAGCAAAAATATGCCCATATTTTAAGATTGTTAACCAATCGGAAAACAATAAAATCACATGAAAATCCTGGTTAATCAATCATTTTAGATCGAAAAAAAATAAAAACTCAATAACTCGAGTTTTCATTAAGCTGAGTGACTAAGAAACCAACTTGTATACGTGGTGACCACGTAAAGTCTACAAAAGCTTGGCCCATATAACTCTTATCGATTTCAGATTGCAGTGTAACTATAACAAAAATACATGTAATTCACCATATTTTTGACATAATAAACTTGATATTTGAGGTTCTCTTGTCAAAATCCCATAATAAATTTTTTTTAAAAGTTGCATTTCCATATTTATTTTTACCTTTACTTTAGATCACAGGTGAAACCTAACCCATTCGACCAATGACAGTGTTTATTTTAATCACATCTGTCAGATTTATGAATGAATGTAGAGCGAGCATTCATTTCTCTCTTCCTTAATGGAGGGATCTCGTATTCTGAAGGATTAGGAAAGTATACAGTAAAAAAGGGTAAGTACACTAATGTTCTTATTTTAGAGTCATCGACGAGCACTGACCGGTAAGAAACGAAAAAAAATGCGATAAGGCTCAATCAACCAATCATTTTGAGATCGTAGATCAAAAATTTTTTTGATTCAACGAGATTTTATTCAAATAAACGTGATTTAATTACCTATGCGCGTCAGATATTTTAAGAAAAAAATGATATTTTTATTAATTACACTCGATATTTACCACAATGTGCTTTTTTTCGTTTGAGTTTATTATCGAAGGTTGTTGGGTTATTTCAAGCATTTTATGGCTTCAAAGAATGCGGGAATAGCAGTATTGTAAAATGAGTGACGATGTTTCTAATTTTGTGATCATTAATTAAGAATGAATGTAATCCAGCTCGAGATTTCAGCAGTGTACATGTATATACCACAATTCGAATTATTTTCTCGTAATGTTGACATTCCACTAATTCAGTGTCAAATTTGCAATTGACTAGATTAAATACATGTAATCCGGTCCAATAAAAAGTGTAAATAATTTGATTGGTTCCTAAGAATCTCACATGAGTTGTCCGATAACTGATATAACGAATCATAGAGTATGAAACCATTAATATTTTTCGTAAATTTACACAATCTACACATAAATTTTGGATCAATTAAAAATCCCTAGATAGATTAATGACCCTCAAATATTTTCTGGTTATAACTTGTTATATAATGGACAATGAATTTTGTTGCACAATTTCTGTACAAATTTTTTTTTGTATTTCTGTTCAGAATACAATTCTATGAATTTTAAGCCATGCAAGAAATGAAAAACCTGTTTAGGCTCATTATATTGTGCTACAAACAAAAAAATTTTAATAAAAACAAATAATGCTGAATACAGTTTAGACCGATGGTGACCATTTAAAAAATTTTGGGGGCTAATAAAGTAATCTATAAATGATGCAAAGAATTTGCTTGTATATTATTATTCTTATTTAATGTTTACAATCCTAAAACAATCCTCCTTTAGTTTCAAAAATTACATATTTACTAATATTAAATATTGAATTTTGAACAAATTTACGGTATGCCTGTCTCTGTTATTAAAATAATGCACGAACGAAGAATTACACCGTCAACTAAAAGTTGCCGCCAATTTTCCAATTTAATGTCTATGTAAAACTCTAAAAGGACCATTCTTTTTTTTTATTGTAATAGCTATAACGAGTATAAAACAAAGAAATCCATTTTCGAACAGAAAAAAAATTGTAAATCGCTTTTTTTTGATAAATTATTGGTTTTCCGCGATATTTAAATACACTAGTTTGAAACTTGTGTATCCTTTAAATTGTCGCACTTTAAATACCGGTTTAACAACATAAGCTTATAGATAAACCTGTATTTATTAAGTATATAATATAGTCGGAGAAATTCAGTGATTAATAGACTAAAATTTAATTTAAGAATTATAGGTAAATGCTTTAAATTAGTTTATAAGTAGGTGAAAATTGAAAATTCACATGGGCGATTTCTTTAATTGTGTAATGGTGTAATTATGTAATTAGTTTACCTTAAGATCGAAAACTTTTTACTACGAAATAAGCAATAAATAACTATGTACATGTACATTGTTTGTAACTATTAATAAAATGCGTTTTCCCTTTGAAGAAATTTAAACCTTAACGTTAATTTATAATTTATTAATTCAGCAACTAAAATTTTTAAGAGATTTACATTGTGGCCTTAACTTAAATATTCCACAGAATTGGAATTTTTTTTGCTTAATCCAAGTTTTCGCGACGATCATACCTCATCGATAGCATTCATACAAAAAATGGCCATCGAAAATCGTTATAGTCATTGTGTATTGTTTCTACTGGGAATGGAATTTCTGGATTGTAGTACAATACAAAGAAATCAGCCACTAATAAAATTGTGATTAGGCGCATAGAGGGAACAAAACAATTTGGTTAATAAATTGAGTAATAGCATACAAAATTTACGGAAAATCCCGTCTTTATCAAATCGCTGTGTCATATACAAGCAAGTTTCTAGGAATTAAATATAATACTTCCATAATTCGGGTTTTCCGCCTGCTGCCAATTCATTATTAAAGTAACGATGTAATTTAATATCCTGCAATTGTAACATGATAAAGTGGTTACCTTCGTCGAACAGGCATGCGAGTTGTATTTACCCTATATATATTCAAAGGTGCACAAATAATTTACAAACAGTATTTGTTCGATTTTACGCCATTAAAAATTCATTTACGTCATTTGCGCCAAATATGTTTTTTATAGATTTGATAACGCCTGTATAATTCATAGAAAGATAGGATCATAGAGATTTCATAGTTCATTACGAAATGCAACCTCAATAAAAAACTATAAAAGGCGAATGTTGACGCACAAATTAAATTCGTTAATATTTATCTCAAAATTAAATTTATTTATTAATAGCTCAACCGTGTAGAACGGGCGCTTTTTAAAGCAGCAGATTTGAGCACAAAAATGAGCACTAAAATCAGCGGCATTATAACCAAAATAATTGCTCTGATATCTGTTTCTCGTTGATTTAACTTCTGGTGATTTTGAACCATTCCTTTCCGATTTGAATTCTTTTCAAAGGGACGATATGTGAAATTATGACTTCGTGCTTGAAGAAATCTCAGTCAAAGTCATGCTCTTCTGATAAGTTTGATTTGATAAAAGAAGGTATTAATCAGATGCCTTTGTGGAATTAAATAAATTTTTAAGACTACATAGAAAATTATTCAATTTGCGTATTTATTATAATACATCTATTGTCTGAACGAATGACAATGCGCTTTTTGATTCTTCTTTCAAATTTTAGGACAAATCAGATTTATCAATATCAGACAGTGTCTAAACTTGACTTGCGAAACGCAAACGATTTTAAAATCTTATATGCATATGCCAATTCCGCAAATAAATTTTATAATCTCTCATATAAATTTTGATTACATGCGCAACTAAACTTTTTGTAACCCACAAGTAAATTATCTATCACCGCAACTAAATTAAAAATTGAACTTTAGACACTAATATCAGATATGTGATAATTATACATCGATACTGCATTCACTCAAATAATATAATTTAAGCATGGCATAATTATATATTACACTGATTTTAGATTGTAACTTTCACAGAAGCATACATGATAAGCGCATGCTGTACTTATTCTTGAAAGGTTAAAGCATTGAAACTGGTATTTTATGCATAGAGTAATACTTTAAGAAGTAGCAAATATCGATTCGGGCTAGGTCAACTTTGGGTGGATTTTAAAGAACTGTAAACCAATGATTCTTAACTTTAGATTGATTCACTTTCATATTACTTAGTATAAAGTAACTGGTTAAACAGTAGCGTCTTTTTAATTGCAAAATGCGAGTTTTCTCTAAATGAATGCCGAATATTTCTAGAAATGTAAATTATGTTATGCAATTCTATCTAACATTGAAAGGGAAATAAGAAATACTCGAAAAGTTTTACATCAAAAATTTAGAAATAATAAAATTAAAATTATTTATTCTATAAAAAAGACTGCTTTCAGGATAAATTATTAGACTACGAAATTTGAATTAAAAAAACTATACATTTATACTTCTCTTTCGATAAGAC
>CAJVPS010001127.1:0-17225 GCA_910591765.1 Ambispora leptoticha | reverse complement strand
TGATACAATGATTGCTGATGCTAATACTGCAAATGCCAATACTTTTACTGATGCACATAAGGCAGATATTTATAAATTGAAAATAGTAGGAAAGTATTTACCAGTTCTATCTCAATATGCAGAAAATAATATCAATACTCCAGTCTGATTCAGAGTATGGCTTGGAGATACCTATCTACAAAGAATAGTTAGTACTCGCCAGTCCACTATTCAAAAATTATCTCAAGAAATATTTAAGGCTGATGATAATCCAGAAATATATGAAGCTAGAATTCATCAATATCTATTAGGTGTGTCTAATAATGATGCTAATGTTTTGGGATTTCTTATAGCTCATCTACCTTCTGAGTTTTTTATTCGGATGGAAGGAGTAAATCCTGATGGAATCACAGCTTTCTTTAATTTACTTAAAGAATTATGGCTCAAGCATCAACCATCACTTGGCTATAGAGATTCAATTCCCAATCAAATTTCTCAAACTCTAGCCGTTAATATAGAAAATAAATCTCATTCTAATAGTAGTAATATAACTCAAGCTGAAATAGATAGTATAATAAAATCACAATTAGCTTTAGTACTAACTACTTCTCTTTAGCCTACATAACCTACTTCTTCTCAAAGATGAGAAGGACAATTATTACAATCCAGTCAAATAGAACCAGGTAAAATATATCAGGATCCTAATTTACACTTAAATGATCCAGAATGGATTTGAATAGATAAGGCAACAGATTATCTTAGTGTTTTAGTAGGTCCATCTTATCTGCAAACTTTTATGGATACAATTAGTAAAGGAGTGATAGATAGAATTACGCCTCTCTTACCTAAGAAGAAAAAAGAAATCTCTCCTATTACTGATGATATAGATGGAATCACAAAGGATATGGCTGAGTTATTAATAAATGAGACTATATTCAAAGGTGTATCTAAAGATATATTACAAGGAATGAAGGAAGTATATGCTATTAGTGTATCATCCAAACACTGCTATTCAAAATGTCATAGAAGTGGTCATCATTCAAATTCTTCTAAATGTCTGAAAAATAAAAAGAAAAGCAGATTCAAGAAAAAAAATAAGATTAATATAGCTATCAATGACTCTAATTTCAATTCAGATTCTGATTATAACTCTTCTAATAGTGATTCCAATTTTGGATCTGATTCTGATAATACATCTTCTGAAACTGAGAGTATAAATATTAACATTTCCAGAATAAAAAAAAAGTAAAATAAAAGAGTAAATCATTCTCTGCTATACAATCTAAAAAGAAATCAGATATGATTATTGACTCAAAAATTTGAAAAATTATTCTAGTCATATTTAATGATTCAGAAATTATAGAAATAATTAAAAATAATATTAATAATATGAATGTATCTATGACTTGAAGAGTCACTCCTGAAGGGCCTGCAAAATCTGACTTTATAAATTATTGAGAGCCAGCTCTACCATATAGCTCAGAAATACCTGATTCGGATAGGGAGGATGAAATGCTAAATGACCCTATGAAGATAGATTTTGTTTATCAGAAAGAACCAGTAATTAGTATTATAACTATACCAGTTAAAATCAAATACTTAAAAATTCTGGCATTAGTACTAGATAGTAATACTGAACCTGCAATCATATCAGAAGATATTATTAAATGTGTAGGCAGAAAAATAGATACATCAGAAAAATATGATCTTAGTGGTATTGCTATCATTCTAATAGAATCTATTGATATTATTCGTAATTTACTAATTACATTTCCTTCAGATTTTACTATATGTGAAAATTTTGTAGTTGTTCAAGTTCTCAAATCAACATTAATATTTCTAAATCCACTTCTTAAAAAATATAAATATGCTGTAGATTGAGATAATGATAAAATGAAGATTCATTATAATGGAGAAGATTTTATTATTCCGGTTACTATGTATAAAGTCAAGAATAAACTTGAAGTAAATTGTGCTACTGCGTCTCAAAATAATAAGCCTTTGATATCTGATTAACTTTCTCAAGAGGTAGATAGTGATAAGGATGACAGTATAATATTAAAGGAATAACATACTTCTGCGGACTTTAGTTCAGATTTTGATAATCTGTCATTAGCAGAACAAGTATCTTCGGTACTAAAAAAAATGCATGAGCTATGAGGAGTTAGAAAAATTATTATATGAAGTACTTGAATCTAAAGTTAAATTAATTAAGTTCAATAAAAAATTGCAACTTCATATAAATAAGTCTGAGAAAGTTGCTAATAGTGATATACTATGCAGGATATAAAATACTCTAGAAAAAGCAAAGATTGATTAGTTGGAATTTGCTGAAAGTAGTCACTTCGTAACTAAAATTCTTTCTGATTTATGTTCATATTCTTCTATTTCTTTATGATTATATTTGATTAAAGTATATAGATCATCTTTTTTTATTATAATTTCAGCAGTATTAACTTTACTATCCACTGTGTGACTCTCCTGGGTGATAATATTAGATGGGTTAGAAATTCAATTAGTCTTAAATCTCAATTTTTTCCTCTTTATCTATATATCAGAAGTAACAATAGGAGTTTCTACAGAATGTGTAATGTAATTGATAGATCAAGTATTATCACCACTAATATTTGACTGTGATATCACTTTTCTAGGATCTATTGGAGGATGGTTTTTCCTCCATATTTGATATACACATCTTATTAATATTTTATATTTGATAGTTATAGCTTCTGATGCACATTTCATCGAATTTCTGGCATTAATAATATCTTGTATATTATTATCTGATAAAGGAGTTGCATTAGATTACAGATATTGAATTATTTTTTCAGAGTTTTGAGTTATGATCTATTTATAAAAAATAAAAAAAAAATATTTAGATATAAATTCGAAAATTTTTTAATCTTGTTTTGATACATATCTAGACTGTTTGGTAAATATCTAATTTTGTTTCGATATATCTAAATCATTTGGTTAATATCTAATTCTATTTCAGTAAATATTTGATTTAGATATATCAATTAATATTTAATTCTATTTCAGTAAATATTCAATTTATTTATTTTTATTAGTATTTGATTAATATTCTCAGTTAACATTCAATTAGTATGACCACAAGTAGTGCAATAAAAACTTATCATTTTTTGTGTTTCAGTAGAAAGATGGATATTGTGAGATTTAATCTAAGAATGTGAAGGTATTATATTAGATAATTTCTCAATCTCATTAAGCGTTATAGTTTTATTATATATAAGATATTAATATAGTTTTTGATATCAGAAGTTTGTGATTTATAGATATTACTAATATAAATTATTCAGTATTTAATTAGTTTTTTTTTCTATATTATTATTTAATATGACCTATGTAAAAGATCTTGAGAATGAAATACATCATATCCTTCAATCTTCTTCTAAATTACGTAACTATAACAGTGAGTTATAAGATAAATACATAAAGCAAGAAGAGAATTTTGATCAAGAAAGAAAGAGATGGGATCAGGATAGAAAGAAGTGAAGTAAAAAACTAGAAGGGGCTAATACTGAGATCCAGAAATTATACACTCATGATCTGAAACTTATTAAAAAGAATAGATATCTACAGATTGAAAATGCTCACAAAGATATATCTCTTGTGGAATCCAAAGCTAAACATGCTACAAAATTAAAGGAGATTAAATTGCTTCAGAATGGAATAAAATTATTGAAAGATAAGCTAGATTTATCTTAGAAAGACTCATCAAAGAAAGGGTCCAAAATTGACTCTCTCAAGTCTAAGATAGTTAAATTAGCTTTAAAAATTAGTAAATTAGAGTATCTGAAATCTGAGGATATATTAAGATCTATAATTGATAAAGATAATAAGAGGCAAAGCTCCATAACTTGAAGAGTTACTCTAAAGGAGCTTGTTTCTATAATAAAAAATACGCAGAATGAGAAACAAAATTCTATATCAAATTCTAGTAGGGACATAATCCTGTTGCAAAGCAATAATATTTCTACTATTAGTGATTCTAGCGATTTTAGTCACTCTATATCTATCTCTGGCAATAAAAATCTTAATAAATATTTTATATACAGAAAAAATATGCTGTGTGAGAAACAAAGTTCTATAGATCCAGACCCTTTAGAGATGACTCTTCGAGTCATAAAAAAAATTGATGATGAGATTATTGAACTATCAAAAAATAATATCAAGATCAACCTCAAGATAAGCGATGAAACTAGTATTAGCGAAATTAGTACTAAATTACATATGTCCTCTTTGATTAAATTAAATACCCAGATGAGACCTAGTCTTGAGGCTTTTCCTCTTCCTGTTGTGATAAGCACTTTAATATCATCACTATCAGTATATATTCTTCTCATTCTATTAATTATTGTAGTTATGTGATTTGTAGTATTGAGATGTGAATTGAGTATAAGTAAAAAAAATGATTAGTTATGGGATACGTGAACTAGATATTAGGAACTATCTATTTAAACTTAGGTATTTTTTATGTACGAAAAAATATATATGATAGTAATATAAAGATATATTTATAGTAAGCTGACTGTCTTGTTCCATGTATTTAGAAAATTCTCAAGTACTAGTTGATCTGTTTTTGATATATGAGATAAGGTAGATTATTCAGTAATTATCTCATTTTTTCTCATAGTCTCAGATTGGCCAATTTTATCTGGAATTATTATATGCTCTTTATATTACATATGATATATTAACTTATGAAAGAAAATATCATATTTCTTGATAATTGGGATAAGTATATTTAGATATTTCATAAAATCAGAGCATATTAATTTTTTTACCCCTTCACTTATCAAGAGATTATCATTTTCAATATATGCTCTGGTATACTCTATGAACTTTTCTCATAATCTCTCGACATTATTAGTTATCTTAAAATTCTCAAAACTAAGCCATTCCCCATGAAATATCTTGTAGGTATTACCTATCTTCTAATATAATATAGATTGTGCGATTTTGATTGCATTCTTATAAGCACGTTTATAAGCATATCTATAATTAAATATTATTTTAGGAGTGATTCTATCTATCACATTTATCTCTTTGATATATGTCTTGAGCCACTTCTTAGCCTTATTTTGAGCATATGTATCAATCTGTTTATATTTATCATCTGAATCAGTAATCTTCATGATTTTGTCAGTAGATGGTGATTCATATTTTTTATCATACATAATAAATCAGGCACAAAGTCTATTAATAGTATTTTCAAAGTAATGAGATAGATCCAATTTTCTATTTAATTATTTTATAATATCCGTGAATTCCATTTGATCAGCCTTTCTTATAGTGAATTTAAAACCAGATAAATCAAAAACTTTATTAGGATAAACTATTACATAACTAAAGCATTCTTCTGGATCAGGAATCTTGTTTTTATATTTTTCTTTCATCCATTCTATAAATTGCTAGATATGTTTGTTATCTATATTAGGTTTTTATGTATCAGTTTCTATAAACTGGTCAAAATTCTATTGATTGAGATTGGTTATAGCCTCTTTAAGAATCTCTTCAACAATCTCATAGAGTG
This sequence comes from Ambispora leptoticha, assembly GCA_910591765.1. Lineage (NCBI taxonomy): Eukaryota > Fungi > Glomeromycota > Glomeromycetes > Archaeosporales > Ambisporaceae > Ambispora > Ambispora leptoticha. The sequence continues at coordinate 11,689 of CAJVPS010001127.1, read as the reverse complement.
TTCGATTATATATAATATCTATTGTACCTCACATAATTCAATTTCCTATAGTTTTGAAAAGTTGGAACTTACCTTGCTTCACAGTATCAATTCCTTTTATAAAAAGGTCTTTCAGTTTAAAGTTTGGAACTTTTTTATGTGGTATTCCAAAATATTTCTTTTTACTGGTAAATACTACTGGGAATAAAACTTCTTCATAAGCTATTTTAAGATAGATCAATCTATTCTTTATTCTAAGATATGTATTCATATCATCACGTAATTTCTCCATTACTTTCATAGTAATATTAATCATTTTGGTCCAATACTCCAACTTTGAAATTATACCTTTACCATTATTATAAGCAAGATCACATTCTTTATAATATTCAATGAGACAGATGAGATATAAAGAATCAGTATCTCCATATTTGATTCCAAAATCTTTCTTCTTAGTTACATACTCAGCAACAAGTTTAATATTATATTATCCTGCTGATGTGATACCAGCAGCTAATTGTAGGAAGAAGAATGGAGATAGATCATTACCTACTTCTCTATAGAAGATATTTATATATATTTTTACTGCTTTTTGTTTCAAATTCAAGTAAGTGTGATCAAAACAGATGGAATCATATTCTATTTTGAAATTCTCATAAGTTTTATTAATGAAAGGAATCAAGATTTCATTCATATTGACACGTTTTTCTTTATCTTCCACATTTTTCAGAGTATAATCAATAGCATCAGTCATTGACAAATTCTCTTCTTTTATTTTACTATTTACTAATTCTATATACTCTTTTATATTACTAAGTATTTCCAATTAAGCCTTTATTTTATTTTGTTTATTAAGGAGCTTTTTTAAAACTGATAGATATAATCCCATTTTATTATTTTTATTTTCATGTCTTACAGATCATATATGTAAAATTTGACTATTGAAAGAGAACTCAATTTTATAGAGGGTCTCATCCACTTCTTTTAAATTATCTGCTTCTTTGGGTGATAGAGTCATTTTCTCAGGTGAGAGGTTATAGTTCATTATAATACTTGGGTATAAAGATGCAAAATCCAAACCCGTGACAGGCCATTTATTTTCTAAATCCTTATCTGGTGAAAATACATAGGCTCCAGGAAATGTATCTTTTTCTTTTTGCTTAGGAAAAATCAAAGTAATTAATATATCTCTTTTCCACGCTTCAGCACCTAATAGATTACATACCTTCATACCTCTAGTATAGTAATGCAAATCAAATAAAGAAATATATGCAATTGTGGCCATCTTTCTGTAATTATTTATTACATTTCTCTTAACCATAAGTTCTTGACAACTTAAAGCATCTTTAATACAATATTTAGCAATTTTACGTATATTTTCAGTAGTCTCGAGTGAGATATTCTCCTTGCTTCATGTATAATATTCTCTTATAACTTTTATTAGTAAATCTATTTTATTATCAAGACCATGTATCCCTAAGAAATAGTTGAGTGATTTTTTCTCAGATTTCAGATAAAGTTTTTCACAACATACTTTCACATCTATTGGAATGCAACTGGGAATCTTGAGAAAAGTAGATATAAAATTTTTATTTGGGGTGATTTTAATTTTGATTCCTTTCTGATACTTTTTATTACTCTTGTTTTCTTTTTTGAAAGATCCTCATGTTTGCTCTTTATAAAAGAAATCTTTATAGAAAGGTTCACCTACCTTTCCATAATAACTCTAATGAAGAATAAAATCGATTGTAGTCTTTTTTTGTGGATTTGCTGACATCTTTGCCATCATTCAATCTAGAATTTTTAGTTGGATGGCTCTTTCCACTACAAATGACCAGTCATACTTGGATCCATTAAAAGTGAGTTCGATGTCAGGGGCTAAAGTCTGCCAGCATAGAGCAAATGTCTTTAATAGATTTCTTTTATTTTCACAAATAATCGTGATCTAATTTGAGTCTGGTACTATTTCTACATCAACAAGACAGATTTATTTTAACAGGATAGAATCATCTTTCTAGTGAATAGTCATACAAATCATAAATATATTATCCTCTTTATATTTCATCATAGGAAAATGGTCTAATCCAAGTGTTGAATGTGTTTCTATATCCCAGGTAAGGACTAATGCTTGATCATGAGTAAGAAGTTATGAAGAATAATTTTTGTATAAAATTGAGAGATTTTCCATAGAGCGGTAATTATTAATAGGTACATAAAACGCATGTTTATAAAGTGATGAGTGAATACTATAAGGCATTCTATTGCTATTATATTTATAATCAGTTAATAATGCCTATCTAAAAAGTGATATCTTATATTCTCTAGTAACTTTTCAATAATATACTCTCGTATCATCTGAGGCTATTTCCAGCTTATGCATACCTCCAATTTCTAAATTATATTTTAGAATAATATTAAGAGCTATAGATCTTTATTTTTTTGTATTTGTGACAATACGTAAATATATCAATTTTTCTTGATGATATTCTTTGATTGGAAAAGCCTTCACATATTCTATTTGGAGCTCAGTTATATTTACAGTTTCTCCTTCATCATCTTTTTCTTTAATAAGAATATCCTTTATCTTGGACTCAAATAACTTTGTATTCTCATTATTAGAAATACAAATATCGAAGAAAACTTTAATATCTGAAATAGTTACTATAGCTTTTTGACCATTAACAAGATAACTATAAAGTTGTAAAATATAGTGTGGAGTATTATTTATATACTCATTATATTCCTCTATGTCACAAGACATAAATAGGATATCTTTCCTACTAATTAAATCCTAATTAATAGTTACTATTGATTCATAGTCATCATTTTTAATAATTATTATATTGCAACTCGAATAAATTAATAAATATTCTTCTTCATTATAGTAAAATACCTGGCTTTCCTTCTTACTTTCCAAAATCTTTAATTGAAGAAAAGCTTTAAGCCTCCGGTAGTAGAACGTCTTACTATTTTCTATTATGGAGCAGACCCAAAGGGGTGACCCTTTAGAATCATGACTTGAAAAGCCTTTCTCTATATCTATCTCCAACTTGAAATTCTCTGAGTTTTCTAGGCTATCTAATTGAGATGGTACTCTCACTTCTGCTGATATGTGATTGATAGTTTTCTAGAAATTTTGGATAGTCATATTATGTTATTATTTAAAACTATAATAGTGATTAGAGAAAAGTTCAAAATAAAAATTAATTATTTTAGGTAATTAGTATTAGACAATATATACTACTTAAAAAATGTATTAGCAAAACTTTAGATATAAAATTTTACTATTGTCCTTATATTCTTAGAAGTGGGAAAGTATGTAATTGAGGTTGCTATTGACCCAAGAGATGTATAATTCACTGGGATTCTCCTATCCACATACTATATAAAGAATATGGTTATGTTAAGTTAATATCTTCGATATATAGAGCATGCAGAACTCATGCTGGTAAGTATTATTCTCAGGATCACTATCATCAGGAGAAGCTGAAGAAGATGATATAAAATAGTATTATAAAAAATACATAGTAGGTATACATATAATATCTTAGTATGGCCAAGTATTACTGAAAATTTTTAGTGACAGAAAATTTTCAGAGATGAGATCTCTATCAAATTCCATATTTTTAAACTTTTAGAAAGCTTTCTAGATATCTGTCACCAAAGTCACTAAAGTCATCAAAAAAAATCAAACTTCTTCAGCTTTTTTTTTCTCTTTTTTTATTATAAGTATATCACATATGTATAATACGTATATATCGAGTATATATCAGATATATATCAAAGGTATACCATAAGAAAAAGTTTTATTTTTTCTTATAATTTTACTTTATTTTTAGTAACTTTGATGACAGTATAGAAGAACAAGATAAAAAAGAATTTGAAACCAAAATTTAATAATAAATCTATTACCAAAGTTGTCACCAAAGATTTTTTGGTGATAGATAGCATTACCAGATAGCATATACTAACAATATACATATAATATTACCAGTTTACATCACTTATCTTCTTATATATATCATGAATAAAATTGAGTTAGATAACATATTATTAACATGAGTGAATTGAGATATTTTTCTAATACTAACTAATATCAAAAATTCTGATAATCAAAATCGGCATATTTTAATATAATGTACTCATTAGCATAATCAGAAAGCATGTATATAGCATACTTGATAGCAATTACGTGACATATATTTGATAGCATTTATGTAATATACTTGATAACATATATATAATAGTATTACTGGGTCCTTTAGGGATATTTCTTTGAGATATAGCATTTGCGTGATATATTTTATATACATATTTGATAACATATACCTGATACCATGACTTAATAGCATAATCAGATTCATGTATATAACATAATCAGATAGTATGTATATAACATACGTGATAGCAATTAAAAAGCATTCCTAATAGTAATTATGCAACATATATTGATGACATTCCCCAATAACATTTATGATATATATATTGGGCTCTTTAGGAGTGACTCTTTAAGACATAGCAATTGTGTGTACATATTTGATAGCATATCTAATAGCATTAGCCCTCACAATGACAATATATAATTAGTTGTATCATCAGATATATATTTTTTTATCTATGTGAGCCAACTGGCTATAACTACTAAGCTGATATACATTACTGTTATATCACATGTGACCTGATATATAAAATATATCACCTTGATGCATATTATAAAATGCAAAATGCATATTATTCAAGCGTGATCTAAAATGCAAAATGCATACCATAGTGATACATGTCTCAGTGGTTCACAATCAGTAATACAAATATAATCTATATAATGCCCGATATATAGACTATAAATGTCTCATCTTGATATCATAAAAAATAAAATGCACCACATTCAAGTGTGTCATAAAAATTGGATCATAACGCCTTAGTCTGTGTCATAAAAATTGGATCACAACACCTTAGTCTATGTCATAAAAAATATATACCTGGGATGGTTATAGTCCAAACTAAGTGGTATGATTATAGTCTATATAAACTATAATCATACTATTAATAATAATATTTTAAATATTTTATATAATTTTCTATATATTTATTGAAAATTTTAAATTATATTAGTAATATTATATATTATATATTATAATAAATATAATTAATAAGAAAGTTTTATTATAATATAATTATTAGAATATATAAAATATATTATAATTAATAACTTATATTTTATTATATAATACAATATTTTTAATTTTTTATAATAAAATTTCTTTTAAGATATTATTAAAAATAAAACTATTTGATTAAAAAATATATAAAATAAATTTATATTATTAAAAGAAATATGTAAAATAAAATTCAACTTAATTAAAAATTTGAAAGATATTCTTTCTAGCAAGCTTAATAAAAATATATCACTTTATTTAATAATAATAGATTTATTATCATACTTACTTATAATAAAAAGAATAAAATCAATATTATATCTTAGAAATATATTTATATATAGTGTATGACAAAAAACTTAATTATTTTCTGATTATATTAGATAATAAATAAATATCTTTAATTTTAGCTTAATTTATACTATTTTTTATTGAATTAAAATTAAATAACAGATTTATTTGCTATATTTATTAAATAAATTCTTGCAAAATTTACTATTAAAATATTATTAATTACTTATAAATAAAAGATATACAGCTTATTATATTATTAGAATAAAGATATTTATTCTATATCTAAACTATTCAAACTGATTTTAATTTTATAAAAAATTTATAAATTATTATTAAGAGTAATATTAAGAAATAAATATCTAAAAATTTAAATATTTTAAAGAAGTTTTTGATAGAAAAATGTGATCCTATTTCAAAAATTATTTTAAATAATTTAATAAATTCAATAAAATATTATTATAAGTTAGTTATTGAAAGTAAAAATAAATAAATCAATTTTTAAGTCTAATAAATTTTATTCTATAACTTTTTTGCTTTTAAATGATATATTAATTAATAAATTTGATGAAATACTCATGAATTTATAATGAATTTAGTATAGTTAAGTTTTTTTGTCATACACTGTATATATAAGAGATTAAAAATATATATAGTCAAATCTCTCTATAGTCATATCACTTTATAGTCATCTTTTTTTAATCATCTTTTTTAAGTGTGCCAATTATTAATTAATTATAATTGAAAAAATCTCTTTATAATTACATCTCTTTTTAGTCACTCAATTTTGCTTTTTCAAGTGTAATAATTATAGAGAGATCTGACTATATTAAGAAAAGAAACATATACAAAAAAGAATTATAATATAGAATATACTATTGATAATTACCTATTTTATATTATTAGAAAAATAATAATCTGATTTATATTATAAAAGTTGAAAATTAGTATAAGTTCAAGATAACTTTTTTCATCTCTTTAATCGGATTTGTTTTGCCGGATCGATCATTATTGACAAAAATTGCGCACTCCTATACACTCTATTGTATGAATTATAGATTAGGAAATTTGAAATTAATATAAATAAAAAAATATTTATTTATATTAAAAGTAATATAAATTAAGTCAATTCTCTTTTATGTGTTAAAATTTTATTTTTTTAAGTTTTTTGTGTCCATTTTCACTGTAATAGGGCTTCCGACTAATAAACAGGTTTAAATTCCGAATTTGATGCGGTAATGTGCATTGTGACAGTAACCAAATCACCAATGTTTTTCCATCTCTCCTCTATTCGCACTTTGATTTGTCGATGTTAATATTATCGTTAAAAACCCCGCATATATACTTTTTTATTTGTAATAAATAAACATGTGAATAATCGTGTCACCAAAAAACAATGCATTGATGCAAAGCGGTTTGTCGCTATGCATATGTATATCTCATTTTGGAAATGTTATTACATAGTATTGATTTTACGAGTGAACAAAATTGTATGTAAAATTATTGGATGGATTACATGAAGGTTACATATTTCCAAATTGGTGGACGGTTTGTTTCTCAAAGATAAGATAATCTTTGTTTGTTATTTATTCACCATTGTTTTGTTATAAAGATATTTTTTTGTAAGTTTATAATGAATTAATCTGTGTTATTAGTTAAATTTTTGAAAAATTCACCATATCGAGAGTTTATTAATAAATTCACTAATTACAGTATATCGAGAAGATTCCACTTCATTATAACGAGAGTGACTTATAACTGGTTTCAAAATATCGATCGATATCAATCTAAATGTTTATTATAAAGAGTTGATATAGAAGTATGTTGTATTGGTAAATCGGTACCTGCATGAACTTATGCACTATACATATATGGCAGTTCGAGCTAAAGCCAATAATGAGAGCATTTTTTACAACGTGTTGTTTAAATCCGAAAGAGAGAATAACTGGCACCAGTTACCGAGTAACATAATAAAGTTGAAAAATTTAGTTATAAACAAACATGTTTTCGCAAATTGAGTCCTTTATAGTTCGAACTCGAAAAAATTATGACGTTTCATTGATCGCCCCTATCGTATGTTTTCCTTACTCCCTCAGATATTCCCTTTCCTCTTTACGTGCATTTGAGTTTTACAATTTCCATCTCCTTTACTATTTAATTTTCCGCTCAAGTTTGCACTCAACTTTCATTTCTTAACTGACTATTATCAACATCATTATCGCTATCACGAAGCTGTTTTAAAAAATACAATTACCATCAAAATAAATACAAATGGCATTAACATTAAACATACCTTCTATCACTAACATAAGTTATCCCATCGAAGTTATTTGTAAACCAAGCGAAAATGTGTGCTATTGTGATTGGAGGGTACAAATTGAGGGTTAGTTAAAAAATGCGGATTTTTTACGTGTCATTGAGATTTTTTCTATTACGCGTTCATCGATTTTTACAAATTAACTAATTAATTATAATGATTAATAAAGGATGTGATACACAGCAACAATTTTTAAGAGATCTGTACCTCGTGAACGTGGTCTGCTGTTTTGTTGTCTTCTTGTTGCTAATTGGACTCTTAATATGGAGAAAAACTATAAGAGGTCAACGATTGATATCACCTGATCCTTTTAAAGAAATGGGAATTTTAAAACCAAGGCCATTGGAAGGATTTTTATTAATGAATCTTTTTCATGTCGCAGGCAAGTAGTAAATTATGATTGGGATTTACCATATTTTTCATAGTCATTATTTTAACTATAAATAGGTGTTATTGATTAAACAGGAAGATTACTTTACTCAGTTTGTCTATTAAGTGATTATATACAATATAACTCGTTGAAAGAATGTGAGTATGATATATTCAATTAGCGTTTGTACAAAGAATTTTATTAATATTATAATAGTATTCCATGATGTGACTTTCACATTGTCCCTGGCAGGAATGGCCATTTATCTGATTGGCTTAATTTACACAATTCCAAAATCACATGAAGCTCCGCGACATTATAATATGAATCGACAATTAAATCATGGACATTCGAGAGGAGTTTGGGTGCCTCGCCCTGCCATTGTCGACGCTTTCGGATTTTTTGTGCTCCTTGGTCCCATTGTATCATTAAACACTTTTGCTATTCTGTGTGGCTTCTTTCTTGATCATGACAAGGAGACTCTTTATAAAATATTTATCGTAATCCATTATGTATCTTGGAGTTTCTTTTGTTGGATATTGATTTGTGGTATATTGTATTTTGGAAAGCAATTGACGTCAATCTTGATAAAACACATACAGGTAATTTATCTTAAATTTAAAGCATTTATATATATATTTTTTTAATAATTTATTTTTTCTATTTCACAAAGGATACCAAAGAAGCGGGGAGAGCCACCCCTTTAAAAGTTAATCGATTAGAATATGGCTTAAGAAAGGTTTATTATTAATATTTATTTTTGATAGTTTCAAAAAGAGTGGAAATGCATTCGATATAAATTATATTAACAATTATTTATTGATTATATAGCTGAAATGGGTGCTTTACCTCTTACTGGGAACTCTATTATTTTTTGCTACAACATCAATAGCATTCGCGTGCTTTCGTGAATTTATTTTGATTGCTCCAATCGTTTCCCACACGCTAGCCATATTTTGGGTATTACTCGGTAGGTGTATCAACTAATTAATAATAGTATTTATGTTTACGATGCTTATATACTCATATACATAAAACATAGTGCCCGTTGTAAATGTCGTCATCGTGACGGTCCTGGCACATGAAATAAGGTAATTAATTGTTAGAAATATATCCTTTCCTATAAAAGAACTTTTAAATGATTAATCATTTGTTTTTATAATAGCAATAAAGAGGAACCAGTACATATTCTTCGTCAATCAACTTTTGCATCTCGTTATTTACATACAATGCCGCCTAGTCATCATCTTTCACACCATTCCTCTCATTTCAAATCGGAAAATTTTCTGTCCACAATTTCAAAAACGGATGCACCTAATTCAATATATCACAAACCTAATGTATCTTCCTCAGTTGGTCAAATAAGTCCAATACAGCTACCAGCTATGTATGGCGAGGATTCTAAAATATCAGAAGCCAATATAGACTCTAGACATCAAACGGAATCTTATAGTCAGACTAATTCAATCAAGCAAGAGCGCCCAACAATCATTCCTTTGGCCCCTGTACATTTATTAATGTCATCAATGCCACAAGATTTGTCTTCAAATCAATCATCATATTTACCTATAGGATTTCGAGCTATGGGTGAAACTGTCACATTTGCAACTTTAGGTGCTGATGTACAAATAGTTAATGAATTTGCTGGTGATTCACAATCACCAATGCAATACAATAATAATAACAGTAATGATTATAACGATATCCCCAAAAACTTAAAGAATGCCTGGTGATTGATACTTTATAAAGACATTTTTTTAGAAAGACAAATGAATGCATTGTTATTATTATTCCCATCCCATATTTTCGCAATTTTTTCCTTTTCTTACTCTTTTTCCCCTCATTTTTTATCAAACAAGCGATATTAAGTTCCTTCCTACAAACGATTCAAGCCCCAAACTCTATTCATAATGTGTTGTTAGTCTTGCACAGAGTGAATGAAAGAACAAATGAAATTAATAGATACGAGGGAAGCAATAAGTATAGGGGAATTATTCTATTTAATGCTTTTTTTCTTCGCGCATCACAATTAAGCAATTTGGATGTTTTTCTTATTGTTCTATTCTATTTCGCAAATGAAATTTTTTTAGCGAATTCTTTTTTTCATTGATCTATGGGTGGGGTCATTGATTACAATAGAATTCCTGGATAATTTCATTGTATGTAATATAAATCCTTTTCTCGCCAAACTAAATTGTATATGTTTCGCTTATCGATGTCGTGATCGATGTCGTATTCTTGTAATTAAATCCTGGCTGAATCTGATTCCCTCAACCTTCTCTCATTTCTTCTACTTTTATTTATTCACGGGGTGAGAATACATCAAAACTAAAATCTTATTTTCCTCTGTCTGTTCTCTTCTTTTCTTTTAAAAAATATTCGATCCTATTTTTTTCTGTTATTATATATGTAGATTTGTGTGAACTTTTTCGTATGATTTATATTCTCTTTTGTATATCTTTTTTTTTGAAATCTCCCTTCTCTTATTCTCGATACATGTTTATTAATTCATTTTCACTACTACTACTCTTATGCATTGACGACGAAACGAATCTTGCAACTATATATATATGTACACTATCCATTTTGCATTAGAATTCTTTTTCCCTTAAGCTAACCTTAAATTAAGCACAAAAAAGGTGGCATTACATTGTATAATATTGCGCAGAATCAATTTTATTATCATTGTTTAACATCATTTTTAATAAAATTAATCAATATATTGAATATATTGGTTTTTATACCTCGGTTTCCGATTTAAGTTTAGATCAGAATATGGGTTATATTACGAAGTTTTTAATTCAATAAACTTTTGTAATTCTTTTTATTACTATTTCTTAGAATCATAAAAACTGAGAGGGATAGTAGAATTCATGAAAAATTTTTTTCAGATAATACATACTTTCAATAATCATAATTATTCAGAAAATTATATTACTAAATAATTAGATAATACCATGTTAACAATTTGAAATTTTAAAATTCTTTCTATAATTATATTTTTCTATAATTAATCAATTTTGTTTTTTAAGAGTGATAAATATAAAGATTTAATTATAATTATAATCTGATAATATTTTATTTATTAAAATAATTAAGATATTATTTTAGTTTAAATATATTTGAATAAATATAAATTAATATTATTAAAATCTTTATCTTAATAAGTTCAAGTTAATTAATAAGTTTTTTTGCTTTGCTCTCTGATTTATATTTATAGTAAAAGATAAAAGTATTTAATTATCTGTAATTTTTAAATTAAAAATCAATTATCTTAAAATTTTCAGTATAAATAATAAAATATAAATCTAGATTATATAAGTTTTTTATAAGTTTTTAATTATTATAATAAAATTTAAATAAAAGCTGAATTTTAAAATTGAATTTTTATATAAATAAAAAAAATATTAAAAATTAATATATTAAAATTTAAGTATGAACTGTTGCAAGAAGATTGATATACCAATATAAAAATTAATAATTGCTTCTAATAAAAATTATTCAAATTTTAATTAATCTTTATAATTTTTTTATATTAAATAAAAAATAATCTAAATTAACTTTTTATATTATTTT
>CAJVPS010001126.1:0-17245 GCA_910591765.1 Ambispora leptoticha | reverse complement strand
AATAGTATAAAAAGTTAATTTAGATTGTTCTTTACTTAATATAAAAAAATTATAAAGATTGGTTAAAATTTGAATGATTTTTATTAGAAACAATTATTGATTTTTATATTGATATATCAATCTTTTTGCACTGGTCCATATTTTATTAAAATAAAAATTCATTTTTTATCAAGCTTAAATATTAATTTTAACTTTATCAAAATACTTACTTTTATTTATATATCAGCCTGACAAAAATATTATTAAAAGTGATTAGTAATAATTAAATATAATTTATAACACAATCAAAAATTCAAAATTTATAATTATTTTTTTATAAAAATTAGTCCAATAAAAACTCTGTAATTTTCATTTAAATGAAGTTAATAACTTTTGTGTTTATTAACTTCAACTAATATTTTTGAAATAAAATTTATATAATTAGAATCGGCAAAACTTGCTTTATTTAATAAGCCATAGATCAATTTATTTATATATATATATTTTATATGATCATTTAATATTTCAGATCTATCAGAATATGATGTTGAATTGATCTTGATTTTTTGTATTTTTATTACATTATCAACTATAAATTTAGGTGTCTTAATATTTTATTGATTTCACTTATTGATTTTGTCTTTTCATAGACCAACGATTTCATCACATTCAAAATCTTTAAGTTCTGATCTTTTAGGCATTATTCAAAAATGATTCTTCAAAAAGAGCAAAAAATATATTTTCTGAAATAAGCACTCTGTTTTAATTAAATTTCGCAAATAATTGATCGAAAATTTATAAAGTAAAAGTAAAAGTATAATAAATTGGATGCATGGGTGCTACAATCGGTGTTGATTTTCCCGGTTGCCGATCTTGTCCGGATACTTTTGTCAGGCCGGTGTACGTAATAAGAATTATCTATCACATGATTGTTGATTAAAAAATTCCACATGCACATTTAATATTTTCTATCAAAAACGTGCAAAAATTCCTTTTTTTCCGCGAGTATTGGGGATTTGAGTATACGAGTAAATTTATCGAATAAGTCAAATCGTATCATCTTTATCATTATACATAATTTTCAAAAAAGAAATCAATACGCTAAATGGTTTTGTGAACTGAAAATAAGTTCTGATCTCTCGTAAGAAATCGAATATTTAATTAGTTCATTTTAGGACGGTCTATATATAACATAGTAAATTAATTTGTTATTAAAACGTTTCTTTTATAATCTTTGTCTTTTTTCCCTTACATCTATAAAGTCTGGGTCCCGATTCCCAATCACTTCAACAGCATTTATAGCAGATCGTATTTCGTTGATCTCTTCAGTGGTTAGAGTAATAGTTGCTGCTTTAACATTTTCTTCGAGATATCTGTTAATAAGAAAATAGATTAATGACTAGTAAATTACATAGAAAGAATGAATTGAAATACTTACTTCATTTTTTTGGTTCCCGGGATAACAATAAAATCTTCTCCCTACAACAAATTCAATAACTACTATCGTATAAAATGCAAAATTAATTCACCCATTTTACCTGAGCCAAAATCCAAGCTAAGCAAAGTTGACTGCTTGTAACTCCTTTCTTGCGGCTTAATTCCTCAAGGCGATGTACAATTTCGAGATTTTTCGCGAAATTTTCGCCTTGGAAACGCGGAATTAGTCTTCGAAAGTCGTCGTTGGCCAAATCGTCAAGGGATTTTATTTGTCCCTATAATAATGTTAAATAATGCAAGACATAATAAAAATGATACAGTTTATATTAATTAAACTTACCGACAAGAAACCACGCCCTAATGGACTATAAGCTACAATGGTAACACCAAGTTCGCGACACGCTTCAAGAACTCCATTTTGCTCAATATCAAGAGTCCATGGACTATACTCCACCTAATAATAGAACAATAATAAATAAAAAGATAATATTAAAAATCTCGTTAATTCTACGATTTTTACCTGTAAAGCAGCAATTGGATGTACTTTATAAGCCCGTCGAAGTTCATCAGCACTACATTCCGAAAGTCCAAGATACTTAACTTTTCCCTCTTTGACTAGTTCAGCCATAGCAGCAACAGTTTCTTCAATTGGTCTAGCGAACATATTTGAACTTTTTCAGTATTCATTCTGAATACAAAAGCATCGATTAAAAGGTAAAATGAATATACATTTTTGGATCGACACGGTGTTGGTAATAAAGATCAATATAATCGGTGCCTAATCGCTTCAGACTTTTTTCACAAGCTTCACGAACATATGGTGCGTCTCCTCGTATACCTTTAAGAGCTCCGTTTTCATCGCGAATAATGGCTAATCAACAAATAAAGCTCGAATGTCTTATTGTTGTTTATCATCATAATTGTCAAAAAAATTAAATTTAATTCGATATTAACCGAATTTAGTAGCAAGTACATCTTTCCTATGATCTCTTAAAATGTGTGATAATAATTCCTTTTTTTTTTTTGCAAAATGTTATTTAATCATGATTTGCTTTTTTTTTTTGATCCAGCAAAATCATTACTTCGTTTTTGCCAACTCCATAGGTATCTGAAGTGTCCCAATGATAGCTTCCCAATTCAATGGAGCGTCTCAATACTTGCAAGCTATGATCATTATCAGATGCTCCATAGCATTCGCTCATTCCCTGTTATTGAAAAATATAGTGACTAAGATTTATATTTTACAACGGAGCCATATGCACTGACTCAGCTTTTATCCAACACACCCCTACCGGAATACCAAAATAAACATAGTAAAATACGAAATTTTCTCTACATATAAAAGTTTTTAATCTTATTAATAAATCCTTCTATTTTATATCAAAATAAAGACAATGACGTGTTTTTTCACATATTGTTTTTTCAGATTCCTTGATCACTTTCTGAAAAATTGCTCTGATTGTAAAGTCACCGTGAATTTTTTTTCTACTTAAATTTGTATTTTAATTTGTATTTCAATTAGAAAAAAAATTTACGGTGACTTTACAATCAGAGCAATTTTTCAGAAAGTGATCAAGGGATCTGAAAAACAATATGCGAAACTACATGTCATTGTCTTTATTTTGATATAAAATAAGGATTTATTAATAAGATTAAAAACTTTTATATGTAGAGAAAATTTCGTATTTTACTATGTTTATTTTGATATTCCGGTATTGTAAATTTTAATGTAATCCAGGTCAAAATAGAAATAATTACCATACATCCCAATCCAATTGACGGGATATTTACACCTGTTTTTCCAAGAGGTCGAAGCGGAATTGATGATGTCATTCTTTATTTCGTAAAAATCGAATTATCGTAAAAAGGAGCAAATAACTTTAGAAAAAGTATTGGTCTTTTTATAAAATCTAAATATTACGTGATTATTCTTTTCGTTTTCATTGGTTAAAAATTACTATGGTAATACACGGACATTGTAACAATGTAATTAAGCTTATATTTTCAAATCTTACAATCGTCTAAAAGTTCCGGGCCGAATTAATTGCGTTTCCTCCACTAAAATAAATTGATAACGATAATTATTTTATTTAATATAAAGGGTAAATCAAAGTTCAAACCTTAATAAGCCACAAGATTTAGCAATTTCATTCAAAAGGCTCAAGTTTAAGTAGTGCTATACGTTAAAATTTTTTTCTAGCATGATGTTTTTGCCGATCAGAGACAAAAGTTGTTTTTTTCATTCTTAGTCACTACACGAAAGAAAAAATGACCTTTTGTAAATACATTAAATTATGCACAAAAAAATTCTTATTCAAGCCACAAAATGATTTCCTGAATAAATCTTTCCGTTTCATAAAAGGTTTCTTTTTAATGATCCATATTTTTAGAATGTGTGTTACAAACTTTTGAGTATTCACAGTTTCTGAAAGGAATATATCTAAATGCAATTTAGATATTTTACCAAATTTAACCTCGATCAGCCATACAATCGATTTTTTTGTTCTTTGCATATTCGTAAATGGAGCATGTACAACATAAAGGCTCAGACTAATTAATATTGTTGATGGAAAGATTCTGTGTTTAATATTTACTGATTTATTTTATATTGTTTTTCAAATAATAAATAGTTAATTCGGGGTCAGGGATCAGGGATCAGGGATCAGGGATAGTATCGCGTGAAGAAATGGAAGGAGGACGAAAAGATAAAAAGTCAATCTGCCCCGTTTCTTGTATACTCCGAATATGGAATCTCAATGGAACATTTATTTGCGGGAGTTTAAGTTTATAACATGACTACGTTAATGGAATTTTGACATTTTATAAATCTGTGATGTAATGATTTTCTATTTCTATTTAAGTTAATAAAAATCTTACTTTTTGAATCTCCAGGAAAATTTTTTCCCTAAACAGTCAACCTTTTTATTTTTTATTTTTAGAATCATGCAATTTCTGATTGGAATAAACTGTTAAAGGCTAGAAAAAATTATGTGTAATGCTTGAGGTAAACATATATATTTTGTGTTAACTAATGAATACAGAATTATAGTTCTTTTGGTTCTTTGGAAGGGAGCGTGAAAAAATAAGGATAATTTATCAAAAAGATATAATAATAAAAAATATAAATCGTTGTCATTATTCTTTCGTAAAAAAAAAAAAACATATTCTTTATTTTTCGCCGTTATTGGTGTTTCTTTCCTCAATAGGCGCTTTTGCCTCCTCTCCTTCTAATTTCGAACACCCTTTTATAGTAACATAAGGGTTTGATAGGTTTTCTTTAACCCCCTTATTTGAAGAAAACAATATCATCTATCTGATACATCAATCCTCTTACTTTATTGTTTTCAAATTTTCAAATTCGTTTCTCGAGTTACTTTCGACGACACGAATACCTAATCAAAAATATCTTCTTGAAACAATAAAAAGAGAGACGAAAAAACCTGTCGTAACAAACCTTTCACAAAGTACCAGGTGAAAACGTTACTCGTGGTTTCGTGGTTGTGTGTGTGGTTGTATAGACAACTTTTTTTTGAATGAACAATAATATTAGCGAAATGTCTTCAACTCCACCAGCACCAATAAAAGCAGCATCGGAAGTTCGAGTTTCAAGGGTACCAAGTCAACTCCGTGATTCAGTATTCAACAATGTACACACCACAGCACACAACAACGTGACACATAATGGTGCGGATACTAGAGACGAGGGACGAGAGCATGTCAATCAAAATCCTTCGCAATATTCCCATAATACGCATCCAAGTGAACTGGAAAGAGGTGGTGATGATCTACAACGCAGACACAATATATTAGGACGTGCGGAATCCAAAAAACGTTCATTAAAGAGAAAAAAAAGTTCAAAAGAACAATCAACTGAAAAGAAGCGTAAAGAATGGCCAACTTGTTGGATAATTTTTTGCTATGCTGTGACATTTTACGCCCCTCCTTTTATTCTCAGTACATGTGGTAAATTGAATATAATCAATCTTGATACTTTTTATGAAAAGATTAAAAATAATAGAGTCATGATTATAATGATAAATAGGTCGAATGAAGAGACCGGAAGTTCAACGTGCATGGCGAGAAAAGATTGGTCTAATCACCATTATTATTTTATTATGTGCATGTGTGGCATTTCTAACTTTTGGTATGAAAATTTGATTTTTTGCTTATCTATATACTCTAAGTTTTTATTAATTAATTCTTGCACCATCATCGTCATAATATAGGTTTTACACAAGTGGTCTGTGGTGTTCCTCCAGTTCGTGTAAGAGGAGGTCGAGTTGATAGTGCCAGTGCAATAATAAATGGGTTTGCCTATGATCTATCAAAATATCAACATCCGGGTGTGCCTAATTATGATCCACCAATACCGCCAGATGTGCTCCTTCCGTATGCACCTATAAATGCTGGTGGACAAGACCTTTCATTCTTATTTCAAAAAGTAAATCAAAAATGCCAGGGAATTATCACGCTTAAACCAGGTGCAGATGCACCAGTTCAAAACGGACAAGTTGGATGGTATTTCCCTTGTGTAATGGTCAATCAAGACGGATCTACGCAACCAACCGGAAGTTGGGATCCTCCTTATCCCGGTGCGGGCTGTCATACTAGTGCTCTGGCACGATCCACATATTTCAGAATGAAAAAAAGTGGAGAAATATTCTATACATGGGATGATATTAATAATCCACATCGAAATCTGGCTGTGTATAATGGGTGGGTATATAATATTTATTATTTATAAGTAAACGATACGAAAATGATTAATTTTTATATGTCATTCCTGTAGATTTGTACTTGATTTGGATAGATTAAAGTTTCTCGACTCTCAACAAGTTAATGTTCCAAGAATTTTCCAAAACTTGACCAATCCAGCTAACAATTTTCGTAAAAAAGATGCTTCTTTGATGTTTTTGAACACGGGAAACAAAAAAGTTGCTGAATGTCTCACTGATGTGATAAAAATCGGCTCTATTGACACAAAAACTATGGGTTGTATCGCTTCCGACATTGTTTTGTATATCTCACTCACTTTTATCGTGGGTGTTGTGGTGATAAAATTCGTGTTAGCCGTCATTTTTGGTTGGTGTTTATCATGGAGACTAGGCTCTTTCAAACCTGAATCATACGAGGAAAGAATGAAACGTGCAGCCGAAATTGAATTATGGTCCGAGGATATTAATACGCCGGCAGCATTGCCAAATCGTAAATCTCGTTATTTTCCAAAGACATCACGTTTTTCAAATAATTATCCAAATGGACGAGCTAGCACTTTAATTCCATCTTCAAGACCAGTGAGCAATTTTGGAGCATACAATAATGGTCGTCGCTCTCCTTTATCAAAACCTACTGGCACTCCAAGTTCACTTCTTCATCCCAATGGAGGAACTACACCACGCATATCACCCAATGGATCACCGGGTACTAGTCCAACATTAAGACCAAGTCGCTCAAGTTCCTCGGTACTAACACCAGTTAATCCAATAACCGATCCTAACAAAAATAAAAGTTCAAGTTCACTGACTGCTACTAGGGAAGAATTTCCAATAGCCAATTCATTAGCTACAGGGAGTAGAGAATCTCTTGGAAATTGTCCTTTCCCTAATGCTAATGTAGTACCACAACCATCACCCGACTATCAGCCTTGGGATTTCCCACTAGCCCATACTATTTGTTTAGTCACAGCCTATTCGGAATCAGAACAAGGACTTCGAAGCACATTAGATTCCGTGGCCACAACAGACTATCCAAATTCTCATAAATTAATTCTAGTAATTGCTGATGGTATTATAACTGGTGGTGGTAATACACAATCAACGCCTGAAATTTTACTCTCTCTCATGCATGAATTTGTGGTGCCACCTGAAGAAGTTGAACCTAATTCCTATGTCGCAATTGCTGATGGTACTAAACGTCATAATATGGCAAAAGTATACGCTGGTTTTTACAAGTATGATGATAGCATAGTTGAAGTTAGTAAGCAGCAGCGTGTTCCAATGGTTGTGGTGGTTAAATGTGGTACTCCAGAAGAACAAAATTCCACAAAACCGGGTAATCGAGGAAAACGAGATTCCCAAATTATTTTAATGAGTTTTCTACAAAAAGTCATGTTTGATGAACGGATGACACCATTTGAATATGAATTTTTTAATTCGATATGGCGAGTCACAGGTGTTACTCCTGACAAATATGAGATCGTGTTGATGGTGAGTATTTTGAAATTACTTGGGGAATTTAATGGATTAAATTTTAATAAACTATAATTTTATTTAATTAGGTGGACGCTGACACTAAAGTATATCCAGATTCTCTTTCTCGTATGGTCTCTTGTATGACACGTGACTACGACATTATGGGTCTCTGTGGAGAAACTAAAATTGCTAACAAGACTGATAGCTTTTGGACAATGATTCAAGGTATTGTTTTTTATTTTTATTTATTATAATTATCTAATGATCAAAATTCACCTAATCAAATTTTATTATTTGCACAAATAGTTTTTGAATATTATATTTCACATCATCAAAGTAAGGCTTTTGAATCTATATTTGGTGGTGTAACTTGTTTACCTGGATGTTTCTGTATGTATCGGATTAAAGCGCCGAAAAGAGACGGATTCTGGGTACCAATCTTAGCTGCTCACGATATCGTTGAGCATTACTCTGAGAACATTGTTGATACCTTGCATAAGAAAAATCTTTACTTGCTGGGTGAAGATCGTTTCTTAACAACTTTAATGTTACGTACCTTTCCAAAAAGAAAAATGATATTCGTTCCGCAAGCGGTTTGTAAAACTATTGTTCCTGACTCATTCAAGGTTTTACTTTCGCAGCGCCGTCGGTGGATTAATTCCACTGTACATAATTTAATGGAACTAGTGTTAGTTAGAGATCTGTGTGGGACATTCTGCTTCTCCATGCAATTTGTCATATTCATGGAACTGGTTGGTACAGTCGTACTTCCGGCTGCTATCAGTTTCACTGTTTACCTCATCGTAATTTCCTTCTTCATCAAACCCCCGCCAATCATCCCATTATTGCTTCTTGCTGCAATTTTGGGTTTACCTGCTATTTTAATTCTCATGACTAGCCGAAAAATTGTTTACGTAGGATGGATGTTAATATACCTATTCTCCTTGCCAATTTGGAATTTCCTCTTACCAGTTTACGCCTACTGGCATTTTGACGATTTCACGTGGGGCGCGACTCGCCAAGTCGAAGGTGACAAAGGAAAAGGTGACCATTCGACGAAAGAAGGCGAGTTCGATAGTTCCAAAATTGTAATGAAACGATGGGTTGAATTTGAACGGGAACGACGATTCAAGGAAGCGAAAGCCAAAGGGCTACCACCGCCACAATTCATGGACACCGGTATGCTACGTAAAAGTCAATACAGCATGGCAGAATCTTATGAATCAATGAATACAAATGAGAGTTCAATGCCACTGACCAGTAGATCTCGTGATAACGTTTCTAATACAGAACTGGATTCGGAAGAAGTGTCCCCTACGGATTTTCCAGAAGAAATTCAAGAGAAAGATCCGTTCACATATTTGAAGAGTACCGATGATACCGGAAATAAACTTGAAGATAATTTTCTTAGTAAAACAAGTGACATTGGACTATCGAGCCCGCACATAGATCCAAGAACGACAGTTCCTTCGCCGATTCCTGCATTAAGAACAAACACTCCTTCGCCAGTCCCTGAGCGCAATCGCCGAGAAGCTGATGACACCGAAGAAGATGGTGATGATGATGATGATATTGCAATAGGTGATACTATACCCGTAGGTCTACAACAACAAGCACAACAAAGAATTCGTCAATCAGTTATCAATTCTCTACCTGCATCACCATCACCGACAAATTCCTCTTCAAGCCGGCAATCACGCCATCGTCAGGATGGTGGTGGATCTCCTCGTTATGGATCTCCACGACGTGATACATACTATGCACAACAAACGGCACGAGAAGCAGCCGCAAGGCAAAACAATCGTGATTCGATACTTGATCAGCCACCGCGTCCTCCATTTGCTCAACATGATCGATCTCAACGAGAAAGAAGAGGTTCACGCGAACATTCGCGCTCTAGCTCAATTGAAATTCCTACGTCGGCTGGTCCACGGCATCATAGTAGTAACAGTAGTATTGATAATTCAATTAATAAACAATCCAAACGTCATCATGCACGTGTTGGGAGTGGAAGTGTGAGTGGTAGTGGTAGTGGTAGTGTGAGTGGTGGGAGTTCAAGCGGTGGATATGTACCGCATAGGTCGACGAGAACTGCACATAATAACAAAAAAAATTGATTGATTTATATCAGTATATTTTAGTTGTTTTATATTAATGTATAATTATAATGGGATATTTTGTAGTTTTAGATGCATTATTTCTTTTTAATCATAAAAACTTTTATCGATAGATAGAAACATAACTTTTTCTATTTACATAATCAAAATCACATCTCGATTTCAAAAGTATATCTTCTAAATTCAAGTTTTGACTCATAGAATTTATGTTAATTTTTAATAATCTAATGTAACCAAGATTTGTTAAAATGGCTATCGCTATCACTTAAATTTCATGTTTAACGATAACACCAATGAAATTTTCCTTCTAATTTCTCTAATTAGTGATTTTTCTTTTATCAGAATAATCGGTAATATATTAATTGTTCGCGGTTTACAAAATGACACAAATAGGTAAACAGACTCAACAGACTCAACAGACGTCAGAACAACAACAGCAACAGCAGTTACTTTCTGCACCAGCCTTACAGTCTCAACAACAATCAGAAGCCAGTACGTCAATATTAATACCAGAATTATTAGAAGAGAATACAAATAACATTCATGAAGAAGAAGCTCCACCTAGTTATGAAGAAGCACTTGCTACCAGCACAGCATATTCTTCATTCACGATTCCACCTCCTGACGGACCAAATGCAAGTGCAAGATACTATTCCGTCCAATATATTCCTAGTGATTTATATTCTCACACACAACATTCTTTTCTTGCGCCGGTTTTTGTGGCGCGAAATTGGCTGGCATTAATTTATTTGTTGCTTTGGGATTTGTCGTATGCTTGTTTTTGTTTTAGTTGGGTGATTGGAACTCTTGTTACTGGTGTTGTGTTGTTGATTATCCCACCAGTTGGATATGTGCTTCTGTTAGGGTCAGTTTACAGTTGGAGGTAATTTTAATTTTTATGTTATTTTTCCTTTTTTTTCTTCCAGACAGATAAATTAATTATTTCATAAATAATTAGAATGCTAGCTCGCGTAGAACTTTCAATACTAAACTCAATAACAGATCGCGCCACAGAACGCGCATATCTTCCTTCAATAACCCATCGCCTTACATCCCACACTTCACAAAATGCCATTACGCATTTTTTCTTTCTACTTAGCGACGAATTCACTTTACGCAGCATTCTATACTTCACCACAATAAAATTCGCGGTGTCAATCACATTTTTCACCATGTCAATTCTCAATTTTGTGATTGGTTTGACATTTTGTTGTTATTTTTTACCCGCATCATTGCTGGTTTCAAGGACTTTGGTTAATTGGGAAGCGATAATTGCGAGAAAAGTGTTGTTGACGGAGTGACTTCATATGGCGACGTTAGTTGACATGCTTTTCAAGGATCTTATGTGTCAACATCTATCACCAAACAACGCCATTAGGACAAATTTTATAAGATCTAGTGAAAGAGCTCGCCAATGGACAAAGGTTTGCGCAAAATTGCTCTGGCAATAGAATATTTAAAACAATGAATGATCATAGGAAAGATACAAAAAAGATCCAGCTAAAATGTAGTTTTGTAAAAAAAATAAAGGCGGAATACCCAAATGTATATTATTATTAATTCTATCTATACCAAATATAAAAATTGCAGAAATCTCCAACATAATCATTTATTTGTTCTCGACAACTTTTGTGAATAATGTTTTTCCTGAAAACAAGTAAATATTTAAATATAGAACGTTCATCTTGAAATGTATATCTCCCAATTGGTGATACTTTTTTGAAAGTTTCTTCTAATCGTGCAAGCACTTACAAATAATTATAATATCCTTCTACCCTGTCTTAGACCACCAACAAACCACTAGGCGTTTATTCAAATCAAACGCTTTTTTTGAGTTGGAACCAATTATTGTGACAGGTTAAAATAAAATATCACAATAATTATCACAATATGTGATATATCAATAGTATTTATTGATTTAATTTTTACGTGATAATTCTGGCCAAATGATATGCGCGATCTGCATAATTCTGGTTAAAATTTCCATCATGATCCCGTTTTTCATCATATTTAGAATAATAAATTTATCATATTAATTTATATCAATTAGTGAGGATCCACTAAAGCCGGGTAGTATCATGTGATTTTGGATTCAATCCGAATTCAGATCATATGAAAAATATATATGATAAATAATAATTAGCTGATTAACAGATAATCATAATAATAATATCAATTATTGATTAATTAATAATTGAAAATAAAGCTTATTTATTTTTTTGCAAAAAATAATAATAATAATTTTTAGATCTTTATTTTACATTATTTATATAACAGATTATTATATTCTCCTAAAAATGAGCATTACTTAACTGATATTTTTCAGATTCTAAAATAGAAGATGATGCTTATTTCTGGATAATTTCTTGAATATCTATAATATTTATCTGAAAATAAGCATCATTTAAGTAATATATTATCTTCTGAATGGAAAAAACATAATTGACCCCGATTTCGCGATTTATTAAAAAATATATGTCACGGTATTGTTATGTTATATTATTCGGAATCACATGAAATTATGTATGTATAAACTATAAAAAGGTAGAATGTACGACTATTTCTTACTAAAAAAATTTTTCGTGAATATGTCTACTTCTACTGGAAAAAAAATTTCACTTCCTACAATCAACGAAGTTGAAGGATATAAGACAACGGAGGATCTGATAAATTTTTTACGCAAGCAAGACTTAGGACTTGATGATAAGCATTTCAATATTCTTCGTGAACAAGAAATTAAAGGCCGGAGTTTTCTTAGGTTGAATGTGGATAAACTCATGAGCTATGGTTTAAAAGGAGGGCCAGCTGAAACCATTGCTGAATTGATCGAAAAAATTAAGGGCGAAGGACAGGGTAAGTAGTACCACGACTGCATTCGAATATTCTAAACCTATACTGCTTTCTCCGCAATAATTTCATTTATTTATTAACTGTGCTTCATACATTTATTCTTATTATTAGCTACGACTGCATCAAATCAGGAGGTACAAAAATTGAGAGAAAGGCTAGCAATTCTACAAGCTTCTAAGGTTAAAGAAGAAGGTAGGTATCATTCATTGAGAACATTTTACTTATCGTTACGTTGACTAATAATTTTATTTTTTAGTTGCTATATACTTCCAGTACCTTGAATTACAAACCATAAAACTTAGTACCGATAGTTGGGCAGATTTTATTCAGTTATATGCCGGTTTGAAAGAAGCTTTCGGTCTTAAAGGCTCATTGATAGATTATAAGTTTGTTATTAGCAATAAAAATATAGATTTTAGCTGGTCGAAAAAGAACTTTGTCGATTTCATTGAAAAACACAAGTGTTCTGTTAATAATCCAGTCAGAATTCTTGGTTTAAAGAAAGGTACGATATTTCAACTCACAAACAAACTAAACTTACATAATCTTGCTCTGCAGGTGTTAAAAGATCATACATGGAAAGGATAGATGAATTGCCAGCACCATCGACGCTTGGAATTCCTAAGGAATGGTTCAAGCGACAGAGAGGTGATCCTATTTGTCTTAATCACCGTCCACCAGAGGCTTCTAATACTATACCTGTTAGCTTGTATAATTCTATTTTTGGAAAATTTAAAGATTTCTGTGAGGAAGATCCAGAAAAGAAAGACAATGAATTCACGTATAAGATTTGCTATGAAATGGCCAAATTTTATGGGAAAGAGGAAGATCACCAAAAAGTGGCAAATAAAATGTTAAAAGTTTATCTCGATCACCCTATGGAATTACTTACGATTCATGGTGCTCATACTGACGGCACTGTGTCCCATTCTAAGTACCGTGAGGCTAATTTCGAGTATAAGTGTGATGACTGTAACTCCGATGCCTCTCCTTATCTACAAAATTGTAGCTATTATTTAGTTTTCTGCAAGGAACGAGAAAATAGCCCCTCATTTTGTGTGACTAATTTTCCATGCTTTTTAGTTACAATTGCAGGTATTGTAGAAATTCAACTTGATATATATTTTTTTTTCTGAATTTTCGACTGACTTGATTACGCTTTAGGGCCTTATTTTTCAATTTCCGGTGCCGTGCTTGCAGATGTTGCTATTGTTGACCCACTTACCCCGGTTTTTCCCCTTATCTGGCAGAAACATGACGAAATGATGTTATCAATTTCTAGAGCATTTCGTGCTTTGAAGAAATCTCTCCAAATTCTTGATCAATACTATGATCAAGTCGAAAAATTGGTTCAAAACATACCTCAAACAGACCATCCTGTGCATCCATCATTTCCCGATGTGACGATTAGCGGTGAAAGTTATAGCGTTAAGATTATTTCCCAAGTTGGCAATTATCTTCTTTGGGAAGTAACACTCTTTAATGAACAAGGACCTAAAAAAGCCTGTGTAAAAGCTGTTCAAAAGCATAAATATTCACTTGATACACATCAGCTCTTATCAGAAGTTGGATATGCTCCAAAAGTCCTTGCTAGTTCAATTATTCCCGGAAATTGGCTTTTGGTTTATATCGAATACCTGGACAATCATTCAATGTTAAATCGCGTCGCCTTTAATCTTAATGATCAAGAACGGAATCATTTAAGAGAGAAAATCGAAAAAATGGTAGAGTATTTGCATAATTTGGGACATGTGCATGGAGACTTGCGTGAAGGAAATATTCTGGTTAGTCGACTTGAAGATAACGATTTTGACGTGAAATTGATCGATTTTGAATGGTCTGGGAAGGCTGGTTCTGCGTATTATTCTCACTTTATGAATCATAAAAACATTCAATGGCCAGATGGAGCGGAAGATGGGAAACTAGTTACAACAAACCATGACCTTTTTATGTTGAAGCAAACTTTTCGGAAAACAAATTTATTATAAGATTAATGGATATTAAATAGTAATATTAGTTTAGTAAGGGAAGTGTATCGAATAAGAGGAATGTTTTAATCTAATATTTTTAGCATGTAATATTATTAATAATAAAAAATATACGGCGGTATAATCACATTTTAAAAGACTTAACATTTGATTTGACAATTATCAATAAAGCTGGCCCTAGTGGCTCGATTTCGCATACATAATCGTGTTTACTTTTGCATGTATATTTCTGTATTTCGGGATTTTATTATATTCTCTAAAGCTAATATCCAATAAAATATAAAGAATTATTCATTCAATCATATTATGATATGAAGTGATCAATAATATATAACTAATATTTTACTAAAAGTTCATATTACAACAGAATTCTCTTCATTAGCATTTTGCTCTGCAAAATTTAAAGCTAAATGTCAGATTTCTACTAAGCTTAATAGTTCTTCAAAGTCATCATTTGTCATTCTTTCAAGTTTTATTGATGATAACTTAGAATTAATTGTTCTGAGATATGTTAAAATAATCTACTAGTTCTACTAATAATCTTTCAATGCCATGATGATATATTTTCAGTCATAATATGACTAAGTTTATAATAAAGAAATAGTTTTTCTCTGGTTGAATCTGTACTTATTATAGCGTTAATTATTTCTTGATCAGTTCAGAGCATATTAAAATTTATATTTCTGTTGGAAAATATTGCTGTTACTATTTTCAATATAATATCATTCAAGGTAACTTTTATTCTGGATTTGCAAAGTAGTAATATTTTTAAAAGAGTTTGGATAAAATAATAAAAAAAATAAATTCTATTAATTAAATAAATAGGAATTATTTATAATAAATAATGTTCTATAAATAAGTATGATACAAGATAAATATAATAAATTAAAGAATAATATAATATGATTAATTTGAATTACAAAAGTTCTAGATTAATATATTTTCAGAAAGATTATATGAAAGAGAGTTTTCCAGATAAATAGAATTATAATATGAGCTAATTTTTATGCCTAATTTCTATATTATAGTGTGTAATTCTATAATTTTGGTCATATTACTGCAGATTCAGGAATTAGTGTAATCTTATATTACATCAGATAATTATACAACCATATAATTTCTATTAGTATTCTCTATATTAATTTCATTTTTATATTTATTTATTATTTTACTATTAATTTCTCTTTTATTTTTATAATGAAACTATATTTCTTTATTATTTATTTCAATGTTATCAATGTGATTTTTTTATAAATTTTGCCAGCTTAATGATGATAATAACATCATTCTATTATTATTATTATTTGCCTTTTATTTTTCTTTTATCTCATTAATATGTTAGAAAATGTCATATCTTTGAAAAACTAATATTTCTTTCTATCCATCCTGTTTGTTAAGCTATGATTATTATTGTTATATTATTTGATTATTATAAGAATGATGATTTGGATAATAAGAATAATATTAAATTTCCTTTCATTTTTAAAACTTAAAATTTTGAGAATCTAAGAAAGTGAGAGATAATTATAATATTATATTATCATTTTTCTTATTACTTTTATTTCTGTTAGCTATTAACATCTATAAGATATTAGTTATGATCTATTCCTATTTGTTAGTAATCTTATTATTAGCTTTATTATTATTTTTCTTGACTTCTTAGATAGAAGGTAAGTCACTTTTGTTTTTATTACATTCTTGATCATCTGACTAATAATCAACAGGTTAGATGACTTCATATTTTAAATGTCAATTAGTTCTGGCACTTTCTGAAGTCAAATTATAACTACTGAAATCAGAACTATATATTTTGTAAAGTAATGTCAGACTTTTCAAATATTGTGGAGAATAAGAAAGAAATTCCTCTTTTTTCAATTCAATATGTTTTCAAGAGGATATAAGAAAATATAATTCCTCATTTATATTTCAATAGTATCCAAGATAAGTAATAAAGTGAGAAATTTCTCATTCTTTCCTTGTATCAAGAGGTAGAATTTCTTTTTCTTTTTGAAAATTAATTTGTGATGAATGAGCAATTTCTTCTTCATCTTCTTCTGTAAGACTGATAATAAACTTTTCTTTTTTATTATTGATGAAGCATACTTTATAATCTTTATGATTTATTCTTTTTCTATTTCTATATTAATGATAGTGATAATTTTGTAAACTATACTGGTGGTCTTAATATTATTGTTCTAATCAATTTTCAGTTAAAATAATTTTCTTAACTTCTAAATATTGATAGCATTGATAAGAAGAGTTATCCTAATATTTAGAGCTGCAAATATGTGGTACTTTAAAGAATTTGTCATGATTAGTATACTTTAGGTGATAACTTTTAAGGTAATAATATTCTTCTACTAACAAGATGATGAGATTTTAAGCAGATATATTAATTATTTAATTTACTATAAAATTAATAGAGTTTTGCTTTTATTTAATTAGTTCTTTATACTAATAAAAGCCATAACTTATCAGTATTAAAGTCTGATTTGTCAGAGCTAGAAATATTTAATTTTCTATGATAATTCTAGATTCCAGTCTATTATCTTCAAGATAGAGTTTCAAATGATCACTATTATATAGATTTTTAAGAATCTTGTCATCTACAGTGGCCTCCCAGAATATTGTGGACACTTTTTAAAATATAATAACATAAAAATCAATAAAAAAATATGCTTTA